>JAANSP010003344.1:0-11446 GCA_036850745.1 Homidia socia
GGGTCAAGACAGGAGGATGGCTGTGCAGTACTTTTATAGTAAAAAAAGTTGCAAAGCAGATGTTGTTATATATTATTATTAAATATATTGTTTTCATGAGACTTGTCCGTATAAAGTGGAGTATGGTTATCGTGAAGGAAAATGAACTGTCGAAGAAGAAAAAAAAATCAAGTAAAAAAGGCAGTGGATAAAAAAGAGAGGAGCATAGAGAAAGAAAAGGGATTTTTAGAACGTGACTTCTGGAGGTGCATCTTGAAGGAGCTAATAAAATGTGATGTATTGGTTGTTTCTGCACTTTCTCCTTCTGGACACGATTGAATATCATCCTTCACACCAGTCACATTATTATCTGTAGTTAATTTAATGAACAAGTGTAAAGAATGAATTGAGATGGAGAGACGGGATATATTTTGAAGCGGTCGCGAGACGCTGTCTACTTTCATCCCGTCCCTATGTAGGTGATATATTGTTTTGGGCTATATGTATACCGTATTTAATGAGGTGGTCGCTAAATAAATCTGAGCACGTTACTGATGATGATGACACTGAGAGATGGTTAGCAGTTGATAAACTGGTGCGCTATCCCATAGAAACTGGTATATAAAAAACGGTCTTTATTTTAGCTTCCAGATAAGAATGAATACCACTCACATTATTACTCCTTTTAAATAAACCCATTCTGCTACAAAATATAGTCCACATTTTTTCGTACCGTGCAGCTGCAACATTGAATATGTATGTAAATTTGGGTCTCTGCAACTCAATGTTATTTTCAACCATATAGGTAGTACCATCGTATAAGCTCAGCTAAATACCAAGTTTGGTATATGTTACGGGGCACGCATTATTATTACCCTACAAAAATATTATACGGACTGCCATAAAGTAAATAACAAACGTGCAAAAATTCTCGGCCACTCTTAAAAGATAAAAGAAAAAAAAAATTTACTACTTGAGCAGCAAGCAAACATGCATGCCCAGCCTCATCACAAGAGATTTACGGGCAGCCTAAATACTTACAACAAGAGTAGTAGGCAATCTTCTTAAAATCTGAGCAGCAATGAACCCTTCTCGAGTTTCAAATCTGCAGAAATTACCACTTTCTTTTCTGGTGTGTAAATGTGACAAGGCGGATGTATATAGCAGTTGTAGTAGTAGTAGTAGTAACATTACAAAGTAATGTAATATAAAATGTACCTACGTAAGTGAATTAATACCAATTATTATAATATACTTGCACTACTCACTCCTAAAATAATCTCAAGAAAAGCTTAAATCCACGACAACTTTTTTCACCATCTCGTTGTTATTGTCAAGTAATGTACTGTTACCATATCCATCCGAGAGTTACTTACCGTGTCCTTATTTCTGGCTGGGTTTTATCTGAGTTTTTATTTTTTTCTTGCTATTCTGATGGTAATAATGCAGTGGTGGTAGTGTAACAACGTGTCGTGATTAGTTGGCCGTTAATCTACCGTCGCGTCATCACTGTAACGGCTGGCACTGCTGCTGCTGCTGCCTGTCTGAGATTTGCCAATTATGGAGAACATAATACACCAGTAAATTCCTCTTAAAGCTTACTGTAATAATGGTAATGGGCGATATATACTCTAGTTCTGCTATTATTCTTGTTATTATTACCATTACTACTAGTTTATATCCGCACTTTCTATTCTATACTATTGAGTGAGTTGGTGGGGATATGTACATTGCACACACCGTTACTCGTCTTGTATTTTCAACCAGAACCAGATTCACGTAGCGAAAAGTGTAGAAGTAGTTTTGTTGTTGTTTAAAACCCTGGAATTACTTCCAGTGGGTTACTTACACTAACTAACTAAAAGTAGCTTGTATTATCCATTTACTTATTAGACGTATTAAAAGAATGTACCTACATGCTCTTCTCATATGCTCATACCATATATTATTACGCTTGTCTATGTGACTCTGCTGTGGGTTTGACGGTGATCATCAACAAGATCATCGTCCTTTACTTTTGCAGTGTGCTTTTAAGGTTTCCCATTCCATTTCCTCATGTGTGCCATCATCAGCATCCTAGTATTATTATTACACTTTTTCTATCTTGTGCGGATGAGTATGAAATGAAAAGATACAGAGAGAGAGGGAGAAGGAGAAAAAAGTCATTTGATATGTTTGCACAGTAATGCGCGCTGTAGCAAACACTTGTATTATTTCACCAAGTTATTCATAATATATCAGTGAGCAATGATGACATGCCATATAGTTGCTTCTGGTCAACTTTATACCATTAATATATCATTTCCATCTTTTAGGTAGAATGGAAAAGACTAGCAGATCAACAAGAAATGGAAGCATTTTATCCGTTCCCAGTTTTCGGATAAAGTTTGATGTTGGTGCGCTTACTACGAATACGTGTATGCGCAAGTAACCGTTTTGCACTCATCTGCTTTTGCTAATGTGGGAGTTGAAGAAAGGGACAGTGGGAGTTTGTTGGAGAATATATAATAATAATAAAATGTTTTAGTTTTGTTCACGTACTGCATTATGCCTAATACGTAATGTATCTCAGGGGAACTTGGAAAAGACGTGTGGTATGAGTAAGAGGAGGAGTGCGAGAAATCTGCTTCTCTGGGTACTCATGAATTTTAACGACAAACCGAGTAAAACACCACATTTTCATTATTACAAAATTGCTTCCTTTGACTTTCGAGAGGAAGCAGAGGAGAAGAGCACTTGAACGACGGCTGACTGCTCTCCTCTGGTTTTCCTCTCTATGTTCCACTCTCATTTCACCAAAAAAACATTACCATTTTCACTGTGGAAGTTGCTATATGATAGGTACATATATTTGTAAAAAAACTATTATTTGTACAAGTAGTAGTGTGTCTAAATATAGAGCAACTGTGCAATATATTGTGTAGCAGTAATAATAATAACAATGAAATGAAAGTTGTAAAAACATAATTCATGCTTTGGAGGCGTTGTGTCAAGATTGAGCACACTTCCATCTATCATATACAGTAGAGAGGAAAAAATTTACAAGTATTTTGCTTATATACCGATAGAAAAAACTTTTGAACAAATTTGCTGATTGTTACTCGGGTCTACGAGTTTCATATTATGTAGAACACAAGTACAAATTTTTTGGAGTGAGTAAAAGTTGAATTTCATGTTTACATTTTTTTGTCCGTGCTAAACACGTAGCCGTACTTGTATGAGTTGTATGGGATTCACAAAAGCTTTTAATAAAATGCCTTACTTTGCTGACCCAAAACAGCAATCTGAAATATCCATGCGTTGGTTGATAAATAACTTAAATATTCATCAGAGTCCTGTTGTAGTTTAGCTATTGCTCATATTCCAATTCTGATGTCCGTGAAATATTTATGTAACATCATTTGTGTGTTTTTATGTCTATTTACTGATTACTACCTACTTTTATATTTATTGCACAAAAAAATGAATTTGTTGATAAAACAACTTGGATTTGTTGGATTAGTTATTTTCAGCCAAAATTTCACTGTGAAACAAATATTTGCCTTGTGACATGATGAAAATCAAACATTCCCTCTCTATTGCAGTTAACATGATCACTTTTTTCCATTTTCAGGCTAAGCCAGTTGTTTTCCAACAAACTAGTAGTAATGCCTGTTCATACTTTCATTACATGAATTTCCTGCAAAGTGACTTGCAAGCTCAAACGGTAGGATAAAATCAAATGACCGTTCTGTTGGAAACTGTAGTCTTTGTGTATAGTTTCAGCAAAAAGAAAACGGGATAATGATAATGGATTTTTTTCGCAAAGGAAACAGAGAGAGAGAATAAATAGAGAGTAGAGCAAATATTAGGGGAAATGTTCAAAGAGAAATTGTAACTACTCCTCCACTTCTCTACAGTACTGCTGCCTCTCCCTTGCTTTCTGCTGTGTCCTTGCCTGCGATCACTGAAATGGAATCAGTATTAACGACAATGACATTATTGTACACACGCAAGTAAAAAAGTCAAGAGTGGTTCTGGGGATGATGGTCTGCTGTTGCTGGTAGTAAAAGCAGAGGATTGTGGTGCAGGGCTAAATAGAGAATGAGAAAAGAAGTAGGAGCGATAACAATATTTGTCGAGGATGCTTGTCATTCTACCTACTAATACACACATATTCTATATTTATAGTTTTGCAAAAAGTATTTTTACACCATGTATAAAGGCATGTTGTTGGTGTTTTTCCATGATTTCATCTGGAGGTTATCTAGCAAGTGCAGTGTTTTTAAATTAGGCAACTATGAGATTTAGTGCCCTGATTTCCTCTAGTACATTCCTAAAAAACGCTTGAATGTTTTTGCTGCTGTTGCTGGTGCGACTACTTATTCTGTGGTTCGCGCGTATATACAAGTACGTAAAATATATTGCACTTATTATTTGTAAGAGCCTTTTTGAGAGGGAGAAAGAGAGAGAGAGGGAAAGACAAGAGATAATATTGGTATTGGTACAAAGCAAAACAACAAGAGTCAGAGTGCTTCTGTGGGAGGAAATACAAGAGCATGTTTTGCAAACACAATCTCGGTAACGAGTAGGAGCAGTAGTAGAAGGAGCGCTTGTTCTGATTGTGAGTGTCGTACCACCACAAAATCGTTTCCACGCTTTGCTCTTTTTCCGGTCCCATTTCCCTAGAAAACCTATTTAGGATTTGGTACAAAAAGAGGGAAAAGCAGCAACTAAGTTTTTGTACATATGTGTGCATACGAATGTTTGCACTACATATATTTATGCACGTATACCTATAACTAACTATATGGGTAAAAGCGGAGGAGAGAGTTGAGCAAGTAAATGTGTGTGAGTACAAAATATTTAGTGCATTTATGGATGTTGAGCTGCAAGATGACTACTGTGACTATGACTACCGTATAGCTGTTGAGCTGTGAGTTGAGGGAGTAGAAAAGTGAAGGTTTTGTAAAGGATGAAGATAGATATGTTTGCTTACTCCCAGCACGATATGTAGCCCGTACGTTTGCTTGACTTGATCTAGCTTTCGCTTGGCCTTTTCTCCGCTGACATGTAGCTTTTTCACAACTGACGACGCACAAAGAAAGGAGACCAACAGTGAACCCCAAAAAGGCCGTTTTCTCTCTCTCTTTTGGTATGTAAATAAATGGCGACATTTCAAGCCTCAACGATTGATGGGGGATAATCTGGCCAGTTTACTTGATTACTCGTCGTAGCTAGTGCTCGTCCTCTTTCTCTCTCCCTCTCTTTTCCAGAGTCTCTCTCTGTGGCTTTCTCGTAAATGAATAGGATCATATATCTATAGAAGCACACATGCAATCAAACTTTACTCGAGTCATTCTCTTGCCTTGACGATATTTTATATTTCTCCTTATCCATTCTTGTCTCCCAGTACATGTGCGTCTAATATGTGCCCATGTACATCAGTTGTTAGCAGCTAATAACAACTTCAATTTATTATGTAACTCAACAGCAGCTCTTCAAGCAAAAAGAGTAGCTCTTGAAACGTTTATTTCTCATTGATTTTTGGAATAAACAAGTAATTTACATTAGTTAGCAAGTTCACAAGAGTAAATGTGCGTAACAAACATGGCTTGTCTGATGTACTTGTCTACATTCGAATAACCAAGACGAAGAACAAGAAGACAGGAGGCGAGGGCGGCGGCTCCCTTGTAAATCAGCATTTGTGATTTTGTTAAAAGGAATTAGCATAGGGATAGTCTCTGCCAAAGCGTATTATTTATCTACCTTGTAAATATACAGAAAATAATTCACCAATCAAAGTGGCAACACCGTGAAGATATTTAAATATGTATCACTGTCATTATATATGGTTAGTAGCTTGTAACTAAAAAGGATTGTGGCTTGCAAAAGTAAACAATAATCATAATGCCCACACATTTTAAGTATCCAAGCAGAAAATTACTGAACGAGCAGTGCACCGCACATAAATATGCTTAATAATAATAACAAGAGGTTGATGGCTGGATGCTGCTGCTGCTTCTTCTTCTAACTAATCCGAATTGTTCTCCCCTGTATTATCATCATTCACTCACTACCAAGTATTACTACTACATATTATTTTATACCCAGTTGGTTTTTGGTGGTGGTGGTAACAACGAGAAGGATTTTCATCCTATCGTCATCTTGTATCTACAAGTTGTACATAAATCCTTTCCCCATTTGACACCACAACCGACGCAACATTGCTACTACGACTGATTACCGTTGACTGTGTGTGCACCTCTACAATTTATTGTGGATCCAAAATCTTGGCGATTGTCAGAGGACTTGTGCGACTATTTATCAGAGGTCTTTCAGTAGAATATTGCGCTTCTGCTCGTTGTCCGCCTTGGTATGCGTATATATATAGCAGGATATATTTTGGCGAATGTTAATGTTGAATAATATAATGATGATGATGATGACTATGGATGGATTTGAATGAAATTACTCGTATTTCAATTTGGCATGTTCTCGAATTGTTGGGATAGTTTGGGGTGATTTAAGAGACCATTACGATTCACCGATGATACTCATCATCAGTTTGCGAGGCGTTACATCATTGCTGCCGCAACCACACAGCGTCAAGGATTAAGGCAATATACTACTAGGCTATCGCCTTTTGTACTCTGTGATATTTTGAATCTATGAAATGAGACTCACATAAACATGTCGTGCTTATTTATTTATCAAGATAAAAATACATATACTCTTACAAATTTTAATGTAGAGTCTCGTAATATTATGTATTGTGGTGGTGCTGGTGGTGGTATTGGCTAAAACATAAATAAGTAGAGTGTACCCGACCCTTCTCATTGTTTTCTTCAGTCTTTGCAAAATTGTGACTCAATTAATTAAAAGATAATGGACTGAAAACATCTTTATTTTTTACTGATGCCTGTTTTGAGACAATCTGTACTTACTACAAGCTTTTCAGCTTGACTGATAATAGTCCTTCCGTTGCATTGCATTAAAATGTTCCTAAAGACATAAGTGTCTTCATAAATTTTGCATGCTTCTCGTGAAATCGCACAGCAAACATACTTGACTGCACACTACTAACACTGATTTAGCTTTCATAATGAACCCAAAAAATGCAGCCAACAGTTGCGTGCATTTAGTGTTTCCATGTACTTGTTCTTTAAAAAGAATAACAATGGCAGCGAAACCCTTTTTCTATTCATTTTATGATTCGACATTATTTTGTCAATTTACGAAAGCTGTTCAATTGACAAAAAGTACCTATTATAACAACGTTAAATGTCCAACTAAATTTAATGAAAAAAGAAGAGAGAAACTTTACAAGTGCCTACTTACATATTTACACACCAGCAAAATGCTTAAATTTAACAGCAGCGACGTCTTGCCAATACACAACTCTAAACAAGGGACGTTATCTCCCGACCCACCAAAAAAAGTGAAACGCATCTACATCATCGTCGTCATGATGATCATCTTTTCTCATAACGTTGATCCAATGCTGTAACCTGTCATAAAATATAATTTGATTGCTTGTCTTGTCAACTGTTTAATACTTTTACACGCATAGCTAACTTTATCTTGCCGCTAACTGGTCTTCTCTTTTCCCCTTCTTGTTGTTATTCTTCCACTGCTGCCAGTGGACTATTGAACTCGCCTACCTTTCTAAAAAATATTATATGTAGTGATAATATGTAAATCAAGACAATGGGTCTATTCTAAAGAGATAAACGGCCAAAAGAGAAGAACAAGAAGAAGAAGTAGCCAACTTTTATTGCATCTTTCCCTCCCTCTCCTTCGTGAAATTGATTACGAGTTTGCATTTTGTTAATATTATTATTGTAGTGCAACTATCGTGCTTCAAAAATTGATTATCACCGTGCTCAAGTATGCATGCACACTTTTAATGTTGATCTTCCGACCGTATACTTCCACTCTACGTTTAAGCGAAAAGAGTAAATGCAGTGGACACACTTTTTGTTGTTTTTCTTCCTGTGACGAGAGAAATTTTTCAAGCTACACAGCACCATCATCATGTCATAAGAATAATTTAGCATCTTGGCCCACCGTCAACGACACTGCAATCATCACATCACGTTAATAGCAGTGCTGCAGTGCGATGCACATAAGGCAGTGCAATGCATTATCGTCAAGGATGCATCTCATCGTGAGCAGACTTTGCTGATGCTGCTGTTGAGCTCTGTGGCTTAATGAGTATGTACATATCAAAAATGGTATGCTGCTCAGGTGCGTGCACCGTAAAACTTGTTCAATCAAGAGATTCTATACTGGCAAACATCTTTTTTTATTATTACAATCTTTCTTGGTTGCATTACCACAAAACCACAAACAACGTCTATATATTTTTATTATTATACTTTTATAATAAAAAGTAATAGTAAAAGTTACTGCTGCTGCGTATACCTTCATTCATTTCTTTCATCAGAGTTGTTGCACTGCACTGCTGCACTACATTCTACAACCAGCAGTTTTATGTGTGTGCTTTGAGATTATATGAGGATAATGTTGATACTGTCCTCTCTTGCTAGTCTTCATCAACATTGTCATCAATATATCATAAATATTTAGCTGTTACATTTATCATACCGCAATTTCACTGTAAAGACTGGTAAATATATGACGATGATGATGCCTCTAACTAAGCTAAGATTTTTTTATATTTTCGTGGGATGAGATGAGGTTCAACCAAGTCACGAAAAAAAAACTTTTATTTATTTATATCGCATATCCTCCTCCAGTAACACCCATGTAATCTGTGCTACACTCGTAAAAAAGAAATGCTCATCGTGCCATTATCATTTTCTTGTTCATGATGACGATAGGAAAACGAGAGTAATACACGAGTGTAAAGGGAGAGTTGGGCAGGCAGGATTGGAATAATAATGTGTGAACTTTTGTGGGAATGAATGTTTCCATTGCCCAACTGTTTAGCCAAGTTTGTCTTTCTTTAACAAATGTTATGCTTGTCTTGTTATTACCAGTGTTCACCCCAACCACACAAGAAATAATATATAACCCTCTCTATAAGTTGACGATCCTCTTTTTAAATCTTTCGTCGTGATTGGGTGCAATAATAACGAGAATAATAAGTACGTACATAAATAAACAAAATGATGAAGCGCACATACTTGTTTGCAAGTAGGGAGCGCATGTTATATAGACAAGCCAACGAGCTAAATAAATTCTCTTTTTCAGTGCATTGGATGGAACTGTTGTTTTTGGATGTTGTTATGTACTAAGCACATTATTTCTTTTTATTTGTTCCGTCTTCTTCTTGCCAAAGGTTGTTATTTTATAGACAAGCATTTTGTTGCTGCGATGGAGAAAACTGGCTGTCTTGCTGGTGGTATGGTGCCATTAAGAAATTACGTATTTATTTATGTTTGAATAGTGATCCCAGCAAAGTGCAGGGTTTAAAGCAAATTTACATTTTGTTGCACCTCTGTCTGGCTTCGTGTGTCATCATTACCACGTTCTAATGTTGTGTATTTATCTTATATAATAATAATAAGTGACGGGAACCATCCAGGATTGAGAGATTTGCATAACCTCGTAACTAACGAAACTTTGTGTATTGTGGATGTATTAAAAATTCCACTGAATTATTACGACTTGCGAGATCGACCACCAAAGTCTAGTATGGTTTCAAAAAAAGCATCAGTTGTGTGGATGTTGGCTGATTCCCCGTGGTATTTACATGGACTTCTTGAAGTTAAAAAAATGTTTATCCCTTGTTCTGGTGGCCAAGAGCTTGAAATTATTATGTCAATGCTATGATTAAAAGGATCTAATATGTTTTACTCCACCCTGAAAAAAATGAAAAGATAAATAATGAAATAATGACTAAACGAAATCCAAGCCAGTTTTACTGTTGATTACACAGGCATTATGCAAATGAGAAAGCATGGAACTGTAATGAATGGCATTACTATGAAAGGAGTAATAGGTATGCGCATATTTTGGATAGAGATAATAATGTATCCATTACTTGGCATTATTTCGAACGAATTTTCTTGAGCAGAAACATGCATGTCATTATGTAATACTTTAACATGCAATAGCTCATATTATGAGGTCCGCAGAGTTCATTTGCATTACATTTTGGTGGCATACCATGTTGTTGTGGGTGGGTGGACGAATGGATGAGTGTTCAAAGTTCGAAGGAGGGTTGGTTCGCCAGAAATAATTCGTAACAGGAAAAAGGACTTGATTTCACTGTTACAGAAAAAAATGTCCTGACAGGAGGAGAGTTTTTTTTATTCGCATTGCGTGTAACGGACACACATATCTACAAGCTTACGAATTTATAAGGGCTGTTCATGTACAAAAAAAGACTGCGATTCTAGTCAAAAAAAGCACACGCACGCTAGCAATGTTTTATGGGGTAATTTTATGCAAAGTAGAATATTCGTCGCTAGTAGTTGCCATATAAATACTTTGATTCCACATGTGCTGTCCAGAAGGGTCTCCGGAGAACCAAGTTAAAAAATACACAGCAATAATTTATAATTTGCGTTAATCAGTTAGCATATGCATTGATGTATTATGCAGAGTGAGCGGCAGTATGGTGCACTGTACTAGCGACAAGATTTCGGCGCACGATTTATGTCCCAAATTTTATAATCTTGTGTAAAACTTTCCTGTTAATGTGTATTCTTTATTAGTAAAGGTTGTGTGAGAAAAATTTATTTTTTAACATTTTTTATTTAAAAAAAAGTACTAAAAGTCCCTCCTCATGATGATGTATCGTTGTGAGACAAGTAAAATTAATCAAATCCGATCATTGATCTTCATCATCATCATATGCACACAGGAGGCTCCCATTTTACTGAATATTATTTAAAACAGAGTTAACGACGCCTTCTTCTTTTTCTACCCATCATCCTCTGGGTGATATTATAAAAACTGACATGCTAATTTATTTTTTGGCAACACGTCATTACTCACTGTCAGCACAAAATTGACTGCTCTACCTTACATATAAAATATTTATGTATAAATGAATGAAAAAGTGAATGAGTAAAGAAGCTGCTTCTCTGTAACATTTTGTGACTGACTACTTGAGTGGATGAAATGAATAGAGTCTTCTTCGTTTCCACTTTTTCCTTTGAGGATTACAATTTATGAAGTTGAGTGAGAAAACCTTTTCACTAGAAAAGACATGGCCAACATCATCGTCTTCTTTTTTTCTGCATGACTCTTTTTAGCCGCCATCTGATCTGAATCTGAACAAAAAAACTTTTTTTGGAAAGAAATCTGTCACAGGAAGAAAAGTTAATATGGCTATCTAAAGTGTGTATTATTATTATGTATGGTTATACAACTGTGAACACATCTTCCCAGGTTATCAAGTGCTTTTCATGCAAATTATTACATTGCCAGCTTTAAGACAGCACTTTTTGAAAACCAAGATTAAACCACAACCGCCCCCGAGTTCATTACAGCGAAAAAATAAAAATCTGTA
>JAANSP010003345.1:1329-11446 GCA_036850745.1 Homidia socia
GGGCACGTCTGAGTGTCTGATGACGATAAAAAAATGCCTGTTCCTATTCATCCCAACAAAATTGACATGCTTGTTCTTAGTAATACAAACAATAAATAGTATTTTGTTCATTCATCTCTGATATTTATATTGTATAATGTATTTTCCGATAAGGGTACACATTATTTACATACAAAACAGGAAAAAAACTCGACAGTCATCATGAAACAAAGTATATGTAAGCCTTATACATCCACTTTACACCTCTACATTACACTACATACTTATTTAAATGCTAAAAAAACTTCAGACTCAATCGTATACATTATTATTATTATTATGGTTATCTCCTGGAAGCTCATCTTTAAGAATGCGTCACTGCTTTTCAAACGGTTAAACATTCACTCTCATTTATACATTTCGATAAGCATTTACATGCGTAATACGGATACAATAGCTCAGATTTTGTGGTAATAATATATAATAATAATAATAGTATTAAATAATGTAAATTCCCGGTGCATTTTTTTCTAGCTCACACTTAAAAATTCTACTATTAATCTCTCTTCCTTTTATCTTGAAAACTGTCAGCTTCTATGAGGCAATACTGGAGATTTCCTATACGTTTTAATTCCTGAAAGAGCTTCCGTATCATCCAATGCCTTTTCACGTCTTTGCCATTCCCCGTACGGATCATGAAACCGCTTTTCACGTTTTGTTTGTACATACGAACTTGGCTTTTGGCTTCCCTTTTTAGGCTTGATGAGAACTTGATTGACAGTACCATGTCAGCTTCTATGAGGCAATACTGGAGATTTCCTATACGTTTTAATTCCTGAAAGAGCTTCCGTATCATCCAACGCCTTTTCACGTCTTTGCCATTCCCCGTACGGATCATGAAACCGCTTCTCACGTTTTGTTTGTACATACGAACTTGGCTTTTGGCTTCCCTTTTTAGGCTTGATGAGAACTTGATTGACAGTACCAACGGGGGCAGTTGGCACGTTTGCGTCCTTCTCTTTGCTTGAATAAAAATTAACGTCATCTATATCCCTGTGTAAAAAACAAATAAAAATAACGTTCATTAAAAATTTTCTCAATTTAGTTGGTTCCCTTAATATGCAAATATTACTGTGTGTACCTTGTTGATATGACCTTTGTACGACTATTGACACTTTTCACTTCTTCATCCTGTTGAGATTCTACATCGTCTTCTTCGTCATCTGCAGTTTTGCACATGCATGTCCACACAAGCCATGCTGCCAGTAGGGAAAACACTACTACAACACCAAGTGTAATGAAATGTTCGACTTCCATTTTGCTGATGGTGTTTGCCTTGAGGTTTCTAGTTTCTAATGAACTGAATTTTCATTTATAGGAAAGCTGGTTGATGGGTGGCAGGTATATAAATCTGGTCCGGTAGAAAAAGAGGTACTTTTTTGGCAATTTGCCGTTCTATTAACAAGATATTTCGTTTACACTACAACACACACGGCAAACCACGTTTTTACTGCCTTGTTAAGACGTAAAATGTTTTAGTCTAAGTTTGCTCATCGCTCAATGAAAAGCGAAATGTCAAGAAGACAAGTCAATTATGATGAATGCCTTTCTATTAACAAGATATCTCGTTTACACTACAACACAGACGGCAAACCACGTTTTTACTGCCTTGTTAAGATGTAAAATGTTTTAGTCTAAGTTTGCTCATCGCTCAATGAAAAGCGAAATGTCAAGAAGACAAGTCAATTATGATGAGTTTTTCTTTTTCACTAAAAAGTCAAACCACTTAGCGTTATTACAGCAAAATCCATGACCTGGAGCAAGGCCTTCACTTTTTTAACAGCAATAATCTTTTTTCAATCACATCGTCGTCTTCTCAGCAACTTTGATGATGATGAGTCCTCTTCCATGACACATTTTTTACGTTTGTTGTTTGCACTGTCCATTCACACATTCTGCAAATGCAGTGCAATGACGAGTTTCGTTTGGCTTGAGTTGCTGAATGATGCTGCTGATGATGGTGGAAAGAACGTTTGTGGTGATAGAGAATAAACTGTAAAGTCAATACTAACTGAAAATTTGTTCGCCTGCTTTTTATGTTTACACAAAACTACGTAAAATATTGCTTTCTTGTGCAAATCAACAAACAAAACAAAACGCTTCTACACCGCTAATAATGATGAACTGACTTGTAAATAATTTGTGTTATTACTTGAGGCAGATGGTCATGATTAAATATTATACAATGGAAATAACCACGCAGTAGAATAATATAATAATAACAAGTGACTAATATAAAAAATTCTAAAAAACTGGACAGGCTGACAACCAACCACTGTTCACCATTTCATTCCGATGATTGACCCATCCTACAAAAGTAACAGCGTAGAGGAGGAGATTCCTTGCATGTTGCAGTGTGTGTCCAAGATGGTCATGATTAAATATTATACAATGGAAATAACCACGCAGTAGAATAATATAATAATAACAAGTGACTAATATAAAAAATTCTAAAAAACTGGACAGCAGACAACCAACCACTGTTCACCATTTCATTCCGATGATTGACCCATCCTACAAAAGTAACAGCGTAGAGGAGGAGATTCTTTGCATGTTGCAGTGTGTGTCCATGTGAGGTGAGGAGAACCAGGCGAGAAGCGAGCAAACCAGATCATGCAATTCAGGTCCTCCTCTCTGCTTTTTCTGGTGACGGCAATGATGCGTTTGTTGTTACTGGTTAAACTGCTGCCAACTAAATTACTATGATTAACATAAATTTGTTGACTACAAAAATACTTTTTTTCTATTTGGATATGCTATATTTTGCTATTAACATTGTCTATTAAATAATTGCCAACTGACAAAACCAACTCTGCTACAGAGATACATTTTTCGCTACTACTTCTGCTGTTGCTACTGCTGCGACGTAAAAAAAGTTTGCAATAATTGCCACTCGCAGTCACTTTTGCGATTAAAAAGATAATGTTAATAATATATTAAAACAGTAGAGCACAACACGACGGCATTTAACAGCAGCGCTGAATATAGTATAGGCGCATATTATGATGATAATTCTTTTTTCAAAGCGTCGCTCCTGCCTCCTCCTCTTACTCTTCCAAAGTAACGACGAGGAATGACTGGTTGGTAGTCCATGCAGAATAATGGGTGCGAGAAAAAAAGTGCAAGTGTCCAATAGAATAATAATGAGGATGATGGGGATGTAATGTTTATGATGATGATCATTATTGCCGCACCAGCAACATTTTTTGTCATTATATAACAGCTAAATAGATATAGAAAGATAATATAAGAGAGACTATGTAGCAATATAGCCACTTCCAGAGGTTCTTTTCCTAGCTTCTTGCTAGGAGCTTACAATGTTGCTAGAGCTGTTTTGTGCCGCTTTGTTGCGAATTGCAAATTAAACGCAGCAGAACGTACCAGCAGCAGCACCATAAGCAGCAGCAGCGTGATATCGTCCTCCTACTCTTCTGGTTGTTTGGCAAAGATGAGTTGTTTAAAAAACAACTCGTTTTTCATGAGTTGATTTTTAGATTCCATTGAAAAAGGATTGAGGCTTGAAAGATGATGATCATGATGAGGAGGACACCACAACTCTGCAAATTTTTTTTTGTGCGCGGGGTTAGAGTAAAAAACGTGTATGATGATAAATATAATGATATACCTATATCTTTCGGTATATAGGTAGGTATATTATTTTACATGGAAATGTCCTAACCAATCTCTGCATGTGTGTGGCTGGGAATAGGTAATTTTATAATACCCGAGTACGATGATTGACTAGAGGAAAAATTTACTGATGATGATAATATTATGCTGGCAGTGTGCACCATTTCTGTCTATTCCGCGACTGTTGGTGCTGGAGAACGAGAGAGAGAGAAAAAAACTTGCCTTTTACTCACGTTGTCCTACTACTATTGTTATTGTGATTATCTTTTCCTTTTCGCCTTACGACGACTTTTTTTAGGTAGGTACACAAGATCATAAAAAATGGATGATGAATAAGAAGATGAATTGAAAAGTCAAGTTAATCTAAAAAGTCAAGTCAGCTGGCGCCATGCGGAGAGAAATCCCAGACTCTTGTTTACTTAACCCATCAATGATGATGATTGTAACAATCTTTAATCTATATAGTTTCAGAGTTATTACGTCCTACATATTATATGATTCCTTGATGATATACCACTGGTGGTGGTGGTGATATGATATGACACAATTTTGTATGTCTGTACAGCTTACCAGAGATGATATGAGAAGAAGTAGCAATATGGGTATAGGTATATCATCATAAATTACCTTATTCATATTCTATACATTTTCATGTGACTATATGTGACATGCACACATTTGAGATAGAAATATTGTCTATGCAGAATTTTACAAGTTACACAACTTCAATTAAAGAATGCTACCATTGTCTGCCTGCATATTTAAAATTCATCATTTTTGTAATTTTACAATGGAGAAAATTATATAGTAGCAGTAGCAGTAATGATGAAGGTGTTTGTTATTGGATCACGTAAAATAGGAAGAGCAAGTAGAGTTGCACTTTAATGGACATATCACCTAGTGAGTGAGAGTATTTTCAAAAGCGCATCATATTGTTTTGAATTTTTATAAAAGTAGCAGTGGCAGTAATGATGAAGGTGTTTGTTATTGGATCACGTAAAATAGGAAGAGCAAGTAGAGTTGCACTTTAATACATATGTATTGACTGACTAGTGAGAGTATTTACAAAAGCGCATCATATTGTTTTTATTTTTATAATTGGAATTGCAGTACTTTAATTAGGTACAAATACGAGAAAAAAGCCAAAATGCGTGAACTGATAAATCATAGGTGTTTCGACATACAAAACTCAATTTATTTTAATCATGAATTCATTCATTCATTCAGTTCATGATTTTAAAAATTACATCAAAAACCCAAACTTGTAATATGGATTTGCAAACATGCAAAAAGTTGAAAAAAAGCAGCAGATAATCAGAAAAAGGAAGATAATAATAATTTTTATGATGAGCGAAATAAAAGGGCAATATAAAAATTTGCTGCTGTATGTCTGTATATTGTTGAAAATGCCAAGCCATGTTATTATTTTCATGAATATGCACACTACTACTTTTGGCCTGGCACTTTTTGGCCTGCAAGCATGGGAGTTTACGGACATGCAAAACTGAACAAAGAAAACAAGAGGATTTGTTGTCACTTTTTGTACATACCCCTAAATATTACGTACCTACGAAGCAGCGGCAGCAGCATTCATGCATAATGTATTTCGGTAAAGTACAAAAACGAAACGATCATTTTTTTATAATCTAGATAATGAATATGGAAAAGGGTTAATCTGTTCTTGTTTGCATGCATGCGTACAAGAGAGGACAAGGAAGATAGCCAAAAGCGAAAACAGGCAACAAAACAAGTAAGTTGACTTTTCTGGTCGGTCAAGTGGGGATATTATTGTATGTATGTTCTTTGTTTCTCAAAATTTTCAATTTGTTTTAATTTATTATCGCCACAACTTATTAGTGAAAACAAGTAGAATCTACCATTTTGTCGTTGTTAAACATTCTTTATATCATGTACATTTTATTGTAATCAAAATGAAAGCACTGCTGTCTGTAATATCTGCGTCATGCAACCTTAAAAACCTTAAAAATCTAGATTATCAAGAAGAGTTGCCATATTTTTTTCCTTTTTTGAATTCATCAGTAAAGAGATAGTCATCATTACATCAGCGTGATTTCATCATCAAGAAAAAACTGGACTAAATCCAGTTCCTTCCATTTAGTAGTAAAAAGTCAACAGCAAAGCAGCACAACAACGAGCGCATCATCATCAGTACACAAATTAATTCTTATTACGAATTTGTCATCTGACTGCATTATAATTCTCCTTGCCTCTTGTTACTAGCTGTGATCTCCAGAGTTTAATAATCACTACAAAAGTCTTTTGTTCTCATTACTACTGCAATAAGATGAACATGCTAATTTTTTTCTGCTTTTTATTTAACCTTTAGATTTGATGTCACTAAAGTCAAGTCATTCGTCAGATACAAATAATAATGGCTGTCCCGTGATTGTGTATGGAGCGTTGTAAATTATTATGTACTTTGTCTTGTCGTGTCAACCTAGCTGTCAATTGCTTTTTGATGTGTCTGTTGTTGAACATGAGTTTTAATTGCTGCACGATGATGATTTTTTTTGTATTCATTCCAGCTTTTGGTTGTTAATTGTGATTATGAGATGATGGGATTGGTAAATGTGAATAATTATCGCGCGATAGGACTATCGAAACAGTTCATAAATCTGTCAGCTTGTCTAAAAAACTTATTGGCTCAATCTCTGCAATTCTGGATGACGGTTTTTGCTCGCTGTAACTTTGTTATCTTTAATCTCTTCTTGGAACATTTTGTTTAAATAAATACATCGTAATCCTGATTCCTTATTTTTGCTCCTAGAAAGGATAGGTGTGTGTGGTGTATGCACACATACAACATAAATTCAGTAGTTTTTAGTATAATGATGATGATGATCCATGCTACATTGCTACGGCAGATTGAGGAACATTCCAAAAATGAATACCATGATAAGATAATGATTTTTCTACATTAAATTTATGGAGAAAAATGGAAGATCATGAACTCTTTGAAGGATTCTCCTTTATCTAAACTTCTCATCTAGAATTCTGTGCTTTGGTAGACACAAATATACATAAATTCAGTAGTTTTTAATATGATGGTAAAAGGTCTATGCTACGGCAGATTGACGAATATTCCAAAAATGAATACCATGATAAGATAATATTTTTTCGACATTAAATTTATGGAGAAAAATGGAAGATCATGAACTCTCTGAAGGATTCTCTATTATCTAAACTTCTCATCTAGAATTCTGTGCTTTGGTAATGAAGTAATTACTCTGCTTTACAAGCTGATGCCGACTCAACAGAGAAGGTGTTAGCACAGGTCACAAGTAAAAATTAAAAAGGTAATAAAATTGGTCGGCTAAAGAAGAGCTAAGAGCTTAGTCTGATTATCTAAACTTCTCATCTAGAATTCTGTGCTTTGGTAATGAAGTAATTACTCTGCTTTACAAGGTGATGCCGACTCAACAGAGAAGGTGTTAGCACAGGTCACAAGTAAAAATTAAAAAGGTAATAAAATTGGTCGGCTAAAGAAGAGCTGAGACTGGCATAACATTCCAGTAATGATTAACATGATGAAAAAAGTTTTGGAATGTGAATAGACTAAAAATGTGGAATCTGAAAAGCTTTGCATACAATGGATTTGAATACAATCACTGAATTTTACCTGTCCATCTTATTGAAGACATTCTAAAAAGAAACCCTTTCAAAGTAAAAAAATATGTTCTCAAATATAAATAATTTGATTATGCTAGGTCATATACTGTTTGTCGCCAGTAACCTACAAGCATTGGCTTCACCAGTGGCTCCTACTGTCAACAACTCGAAATGCTTTGCCAATTACTTTTCGCTTCTTTTAGTAGTATCTTGTGTGTATTGAGTGCGCTACTTGTGCAGGCTATGCTTTGTTTCAACTGAAAACACTTTATTGCATTATTCATTCTTATTTTCAAGTTTTGTAAAAACAACTCATAACAAAATCTAGTCAAACAACTCAACAAAATCTAGTCTTAACATCAAAGTTTCTTTTTAAATGCAAATACTTCCTCTTCTTCTCCGACTCCCTCCTCCTCTTCGTCTTCGGTAGTGATTTCCACCGCCTCAGTTGTTGGTTCAGATTCAGTTATGGCTTCTGACTGCGGAGTTGTACTGGTTTGAATTGGAATGACGATTGAAGGACGCGTAGCATCTGGAATCCAGTATATTTCATCCCCCGGACTGTTATTCACCAAAAGACCGTATGATGGGTTAGGAGCTTCCACATTGGGCGTTTTGGTCATTTGCTGTTGTGGCGAGGGTTTGCTTGACGGTTGTGATGACACAGTATCGGGGCCACCATTGATTTGTAGACCGTATGAATTGTAAATACCGGATAGCGATGTATCCGTTTCCAATACATGAACTTTGTCTCGACTGGGCTTGGCTCTTTTAGTTGATGTCTCTGATGGAATTCCACTAGATGGTGGAGATGCTGTTGTGGGTTCCACTAATTGAGCATGTCCAGCAAAGCTTGGTTCGTTGGAAATTGCAATCGGCTTCACTTCAGGTTGCTGAGCGGCGGGGTTGTAGGCTGGAGCAGGTGGCAATGGAGAGTACAAGTTTCCAAGTAGAAAGTTTCCTACGATGGAATCTTTCAGTTCTGGAGGAACATTGTTAAGGGGTGCGGGAGTGGTTATGTTGAAATAATGTTTTATACTCGAGTCAATATAATTTCGGATGATTGTAGCCGCTTGCTTAGGAATTTCTAATATGCCCTGTTTTCCTTGTGGGGCGTTTTGAGACCTTAAAGTTTCTGCTGGGAGCGGAGTGCTCGTAATTTCCACCTGGATAAAAGGTAAAAAGAATTAATTCAGAAAAAAATTCAAAAATAGTAATGTTGAACCATACTCTCCACTTGATAAAAAAAACTTACGACGACAAGGAATAAGGAACACAGGAAAATAATATAACTTTTGCTGGAAGCCATTTTTGAGCCGTGCTTCATTTTGAAGCTAAATGTCAACGTTCCTTTGAACTGATCCATGTAAAGTTACAAGAGTATTGACATTTGTTGGTTGGAAGATGCATGTCATTTATAATGTCTGTAATATTGTTGGTAATCAAAAGCATTACGTAAAAATGTCACAAGTAAGGCATTAAAAGGCAACGACATATTTTGAAACAATGGTTGAAACAGCAGGTGTACGACACAACAACTCAGCAGGAGGCAATATTCTGGAATAGGATGCTTGTCGATATCAAGTAATCGAGTACAAAAAATGATTATTTATACACACGTAATTAGTAAGTCGTGAATAAATGAAGTTGCATGAAATACTTTATGTGCAATGATGAATACCATCATTTTTTCTGGTTTTCATTAAAAATAGCAGCGTACAGTGTATAAATGCAAATGTATGGATTATAACTACAAGCTGCAAGAGAAACTTGTTTATTTTGAATCATTTCAGGGATTTTAATGGGAGCACTGACAATGAATCATCTAAAAAATAAATCTACTCTGATAATGATCAATGATCAACATTACATTAAAAATAGCAGCGTACAGTGTATAAATGCAAATGTATGGATTACAACTACAAGCTGCAAGAGAAACTTGTTTATTTTGAATCATTTCAGGGATTTTAATGAGAGTGTGTTTGTGGGAGCACTGACAATGAATCATCTAAAAAATAAATCTACTCTGATAATGATCAATGGTCAACATTTTTAAGCTACACATCAACTTTTAATGAAAACACCGACGAGAAGAAGGGAACAAAAACTAGAAAAGAAAGTATAAGTTTCAATTAAAGCTAAACTAGGGCTAAAATCGACTCGGTAAACGATTTCAACCGGTTGCAATCCATATTCTTAACTCGACCGATAACATTATTATAGTGAAACCGGACCGGTGGTAGGTAAAAATATTACAGGTAATAAAAGCTGTGCTATTAGTAGCTTAAGCGCTTTAACTGCCATAGAATAATTCTACAAAAATAATAATTCATCATTAAAATTCTATCAATACATGCACGATGCTTCTATAATAGTTTAGCTCTTTTCATTTAGTTGTTGAGATGAAAAATAAAAGGACGAAAATTAAACTGCTTCTCTGATTATTAATTAAGGTTAGAAAAGTAAAACTAGCAGTAGATTACCTTGTTCTGTTAGCAGCGGCGACTAATGGCATTCTAGTTTTTGCTTGTTGTTTTGACATTCATTCAATAGGTGCGCTATTATGCCAGGCATATAGATATAATAATGTCGTGTGGCAAAGCGGTATAGTTAGTTACGTATAGTGCACATGAACAATGTCATCAGCAAAGGAAGAAACTGTTCTACAATTTATTGTTATAATATTTATCAACTATTTTATTAACGGTCTATACGGTGTTGGTGGTGTCAACGTACCGAAAGTTCCATGTCACAAAGTATTTCATCCCATAGCAAAAAATGCAGAAATGATTTTGTTTGCTGTTGGTTTATTGATAAA
>JAANSP010003346.1:0-11446 GCA_036850745.1 Homidia socia
TGCAAATGTATGTAGCTAAAAATTAATTGTCATTGTGAGGAAACTGTCATCTCTAAAATGTTCTTGCTTTCCAGGTATCCGTTTCCAGCACCCAAAATGGTTCCTCAGAAAGGAATTTTAAAACTTATAATGTGTTTAGCATCTCAGACACCTTTTTCCAACTCGCGAAATTCACTCGAAAAAATTCAGAGAAAGGAGAATGTTTTTCTTTTTGCAATAACTCCAGGTGTTCACATGATGGCGTTTACTTTATTAAAAAGTCTTTTTGATTGGTGAGTACAACGGTTACACGTCTAAAACGTTCGTCCTCGTAAAACGGCGGACTGAATTAAAATCACTCATTTTGTTTTTTTGTTCTGCAGCGTCGGGAGCAATATCTTTACAGAAGGAACCATCGTGGAACAAATTTTTAGCAGTGAATTTAAATGGCTGCAGGAAAAACCTAGAGCATTTGAGTAAGTCTAGTACTAAACTAACACTGAAGTACAGAAATTCTTGCTCATTGAGTTAATTAATAACTAACAGTCTGCACGTGGTAATTTGTTGTTTTTTCTGCAACGTTGCAGGCAGCTAAAATTGGAATTGTATGATACGGTGAGAACTTGGCTAGCTCTAACCAAAGGTACCGTGACTAATTTAAAGACAATGACCTTGTGGATCGATGCCATAGGACTGGATACTCGAGTTGAAAAAGACAGTGTGGAACTCAAAATTTTGTCAAAACAAAAACCAGGAAAATCTGTGAAGCTCATGAACAATAGTTCAATGACTTTGAGTTCTGGTAGTGCAACACAGGTTTTTGTGTCAAAGAGTCCTGAAATCTGTCAAATTGCATTAAAGACATTGTTAAGCTTAATTCCTGCTTTGGACAAGGACAACCACAGGGTAAAATGATATTTTATTTTATAAACCATTATAGTTTGGTAAACGTTTTGGGATTCAAAATGTTTCTAGCAAACAAAAATCCTCCACTAAAGCATCTAAAGAATGACCTTGGCACTAATTTGTTCATTTGTGTCCCGTATTCTAGAAAATCTACGAGCACCTTTTGAAGACTTGTTCTATTATTTGCCAATTTCAATCTCCTCCGTCACCTTACAACTGTCCTGACTGCAGGAAACTAGCTTACGAAAATTTGACTGAACTATGCAACAATCCAAATTCACAGTCTCCTATTTCCATTGCGCTAACGGCAACATTGTTGAGAAGAGGAATGCAAGATCCAACAAACATTGTGTCTAATTTCTGCGCAAGCAAAGTTTCCCAGCTTGAGAGACTAGTACATCCAAACGCTTCCCCCTTAATTTTGGCAGGTCCTGCTCCTCATCCTGTGATTCTAGATAATTACAACTCTGTACAATTCACTACCAATAATTCAGAACAAGGCGATGAATCTTCAGTTAATAACGATTACGAACTATCTCAAAGTGAGTTCACAGTACATAAAACTGCACAAGTCGAGAATAGCGCACAAAACTCGGCTAGCTTAAATACCTTGGACCAAGATGATTTGATGGCCGTGTTTAAAGAAAAAATGGAGGAAACTTTAAAAGATTTGTTTTCAAGTCGTGTGTTGGTCCAAAATTATAAAGACCGTAAAAATTCTAAAGAAAGTAGTAACGAGCGAACTGGTGATGTGGTTAGCGCTCAATCTGGTTCAAAGTCCTCCAGTTTCAATCTTCCATCTGAGCTACATGAAGACATTATTACATTGCCGGACAGTGAAGATGAAGATATGGAGCAGCAACAATCCAACGCTGTGTTGATGATAAACGGGAATGGGCATCATTCAGAG
This sequence comes from Homidia socia, assembly GCA_036850745.1. NCBI lineage: Eukaryota > Metazoa > Arthropoda > Collembola > Entomobryomorpha > Entomobryidae > Homidia > Homidia socia. The sequence continues at coordinate 1,796 of JAANSP010003346.1, forward strand.
GATGATTTGGAAGAAGAGACTGCAAGACAAATACCAGACGATGACATGAAACGAAAAGCGGATTCTAACGACGACGGTGATGATGAAGATGGACAGACTAGTAAAAAGAGTAGAACCACTAGTCCAAGGAAAGAAGGTTCTAAAGAGGCAGTTGAACTAGTGGATGGGCCATCGGTGGATGAAATGTTGTCAGCTTTTGTGGATGTAGAACCACAACCTATTGCATGATCATTTCGTCATTTAGTATGAGGCTTTTTTGCATTCACTATGTTATTTTGGAAATATTGCTATGATGTACCAATAAATAATTAACTTTGTTTAGTTTCTTTATGAAAATTTCGTATTTACTTGTTTTTTATTTGTGTAAATTCAGGTCTCTCTGATCAATCTCGGGGTTGTTGTTGTTTAAGGTAAAGCGACAGTAGAATTGTTGTAGTTTTACGGATACGAGAGTCCGACCGAGACTGTTGTAGCAATAAAGGAAAGAGGAAATGCTTCGTATATAAAATGATCATGATCAGTCACCAATATTTATTGCTACTTTAATAAGGGTGAGAGATGCTTCCAAGTCTTGGGATGATAAGACCATTTGAGTCACAGTACCCCTTTATGGAAAATAGTTATCCGATCCCTTCCTGCTTATTTCAAAGAAAATCCAAAACCCGTCAAATATGTAACGCCCTTTTGTAATGTCAATAATGTCGTATACAATATCTATATAGTCTTTTATATGTACATAGGTGCTGCATTTGTTAATTAAGAAACAAGTAAAGAGAAACCCTGTTTTGAAATTAATTTGAGTTTGTATCTTGACCAAAGCGAAAAACTTTCAGATTGTGGATGAATTGATTAATGGACATGATGATAGAATGACGGAATCAAATATCTTTTCAGCTGAACCTTGGTCATTGTAAGATCCTCTTTCCTACTCATACGCCACACTACGCCACACTACTATTCTACCTCTTAGGATTTCTAAAGATTGCAAGATTTGGAACAATAGCATCTGACAAAAGTTGCAAACTGCACCGGGTACTCGCAAGGAGAGATTCGTTTTTTAAGTTACAATTTTGCGTAAACTTTTATAACAATATTTCTATTGTATGGAAAACATTTTTGTCCAATCAAATCATATAAATAAATGCATACACATATATTTTACACGCGGTTGTTGAATGTGGAGTGTGGAGGTTTTTTGTCGATGTTAAAAAATAGCATCTGACAAAAGTTGCAAACTGCACCGGGTACTCGCAAGGAGAGATTCGTTTTTTTAAGTTACAATTTTGCGTAAACTTTTATAACAATATGTCTGTTTTATGGAAAACATTTTTGTCTAATGAAAGCATATAAATAAATGCATACAAATATATTTTACACGCGGTTGTTGAATGTGGAGTGTGGAGGTTTTTTGTCGATGTTTTCCACAAAAGATATACTATTCTACCTGGCTATGTTTTGAGCCTCCTTTTTAGTATGTAGTATGTAGTGATAAAAAATATGCGAACAATAGCGATAATAATTACCCATGTCATTCTTTTACNAGCCTCCTTTTTAGTATGTAGTGATAAAAAATATGCGAACAATAGCGATAATAATTACCCATGTCATTCTTTTACAATCTTTGATAAACACACAATAAAAAATTATCCTGCTTTGTGTTATGCATCCTTTACACTCTATATATAATTTTTAATAAATCTGCTTCATTCATCTTCGTACTTTATGCTATTGTTTGTGTATCTGTCTGTTCGTAACACGACCTATTGTTTGCTTAAGGAACTTAATATAATAAATTACCCAATAAATGGTGCTTCGTTCAGCATCCTTGGTGCAATAATCCGTGCCAAAGCCATATCTTGGTATATAATTGATAGGTATATGCAGACTCTCTACCAGTCTAAAGTTTCAAAAAAATCCAACATTGTTCGATCGGTGGGACATGCGTTTACATACCTATGAGATTTTTACAGATTTGTACACAAAAATTGATAAATTTCCCGTGCCCAGTGCAAAGATCAACGTTTCAAACAAAGAAAATTGTCGACAAAAGTTTATCAACAAGGTATGATTTTTAGAATCAGTAACTTATAAACATGCCTGCTTAATTGTCATGATATAAATATGTACTACAAAATATGCAGGAATAAAATGTGATGTGATGGCACCTCAATTGCATTTATTCATTTCATTTTCCTGCCTTCTTTTTCTTTCAATAAATTGGGAAATAAAGGGGTTGAGCCAGAGAAGATATAATACAAGATTCAGCCATTGTTTCATTCAATAAGAATGCGTCTTCTTTTGTGTCTCCTTCTGTTTTTCATTGTGTCTGCATCGCCATACAAAATAATGAAAGTAAAATATAGGTACGTCTATCTTCAATCTACTGAAAGGAGCATAAAAATAAAAATATCAATATCATAGTGGGAGCTGGTGTATGTATGCATGTGAATGAGTATAAAACAAGAGACAGCCTGGTACTCAGCACTTTTCCAAAGCGCATTATGTGAAGATATGAAGAAAGAAGAACTCGGAAACTCGACACGGTAACACACAGTTGTAGTTCGTTACTACAGCACATTAAGTTTTGAGACAGGGGAGGGTGCTATTCTCACCATCATCGAGAAGACAAACCAATGAGCAAGTTCCGTAGATGTTGTGGGCGATCAATCCCCTTTGTTTGGTTGCTTGTGCGCTCCGTTAACAAAAGCTCATCATAATCATCATCACAAACAAAAGCATCTTTCTCCGCACGGCAAACAAATAAGTTTATTATTGCATAAGAATACGTAATACTTATATACTTGTACTTGCTGGGAAGGTGAACGGTTAGTATAAAATAAAATCGCATTTTTTACTTAACAGATTCAAATGCAAAATAATTTAAGAAAATAATTTATTATTGCATAAGAATACGTAATACTTATATACTTGTACTTGCTGGGAAGGTGAACGGTTAGTATAAAATAAAATCGCATTTTTTACTTAACAGATTCAAATGCAAAAATAATTTAAGAAAATGGTTTATTCATAGTATCTATTTCGTTCACTAAATTCTTTTAAAAACTATCTGGATTGAAAGCACAAGAAATAATTTATATCATATCTAATTAATCATGTTCTCAAGTTTTAATGATTTACATGAATATGAGTGAACGGTTAGTATAAAATAAAATCGCATTTTTTACTTAACAGATTCAAATGCAAAATAATTTAAGAAAATAGTTTATTTATAGTAACTATATCGTGGACTAAATTCTTTTAAAAACTATCTGGATTGAAAGCATAAGAAATAATTTATATCATATCTAATTAATCATGTTCTCAAGTTTTAATGATTTACATGAATACGTATCAACGTACCCCAGTCATAGCTGCTTGACTCAGTACTGGCATGTCATATGAGTCTTAGGCTATATGCGATTCTCGAGTTCCTAATTAAACGCAAGCACCTAAACGGTGTAAAAACAAGATTTTTTGAAAGTTTCAGTCAGGAAAAATATTACAACTTATTGTGAAGGTATCATCTCGCTACAGAATGATATTACTCCTTTCTTTTTACACAGTCTCCTCAATGAGTAAAACGATTGTTCTTTTGTTGCTATCTCTGGACTCAAAACATTTCGCGTTATACATTTAAGTGACCGCATGAAAATACACAAAATGATAATGACTGTGTGGAGTCCTATGAAGTCACAACGCTTTTTAATCTTAAAGGCTATATGCACGTTTAAATTGTTGAAAACATCTTTACAACGTCAGTTGTAGATGGTAAAAAATTACACATGATACATACCGCGTTCAAATTTATCCCATAAATGGACTACAACGAGTAAGATATAGGGTTAAGCATTATCATGCTTACTTCCATCCCTAAAAATATGCCAGCCACGTTATGTTGATGTGGACAAAGGAATACATGAAAGCTGTGCTTTATGGATGAACCGATGAACGTTTCGTGAAATGAACTACATACAAACAAGCTGAATGTTCACTAGTGGCACAAGTAACTACCCTTGGTTTATGCTTTCTCTATCTCATATCGAATTCAGATTCTCTTGTGGAAACATCATTTTTTATGCAACTGTTGTTGTTATTTCCCAAACGTGTGTATTCTATATTTCTCTGTTCTTCAAGTTCATTGTCGAAGCTCACTGGAATATTGAAAAAGCATTTTAAACAAAGTTTATAAAAAGTAAAGTTGTTTTTCGAACTGGAATAAATCCAGTTTATCTTGACTGACTGTTGACCAGAGTGAACAAAAGGTGTTTTATATTGGGTATATGTGAGACGTGTTGTTGTTTCGATAATATTTTTTGTTTACTGTGCTCATAAAGATTGTCAAAATCATAAAAGATTTGATACGGAGATACGTTTCAGTAAGGGGTCATCATGAACAAATTACAGAGCACAATACAGTATTTTTGATTTTGAAAACATGACGTTAAAAGAACAATATTGACTTTAGTTATCAAAAGTCGTAAAAAACTTATCTTACGCATTAAAAGGAGATTGCCCGGCATAGCTTCCGCTGCTCATTCAGTAAAACGAAGAAAGCGAAAAACGTTGTGTGAACTTGAGGAAGGGGAAAATTATATTTTTGTTTGCTTTTTTACTTCATTTGTTTTTCTCGTTCTAAACTATTGTTAAACGATTTACTTATGCCGAAGGAGTTTGTTAAATATTCAACAATATCGTGTGTAAAATACTGATTGAGTTGCACGTACAAAAAAGGTGCATGTGACTTGTTGATTCAGTTACTATTCCAGCGGAGTCATATTTCAGTTTTCTTTACCACACGATAACGCTGATGAATACTGTACAAGAAAATCCCACCTAATACAATCTTGTTCGTTAAGTCTTAAATAGATTAAACGACAATTTTCCCTCGTGAAAAAGAACCACCGAATCAGAACTGTCCCAAGATAAGAAAACGGCAATGTTGAAATATTTTTGTTTGCTTTTTTATTTCATTTGTTTTTATCGTTCTAAACTATTACTAAAAGATTTACTTATGCAGAAGGAGTTTGTTAAATATTCAACAATATCGTGTGTAAAATACTGATTGAGTTGCTCGTACAAAAAAGGTGACTTGTTGATTCAGTTACTATTCCAGCGGAATCATATTTCAGTTTTCTTTACCACACGATAACGCTGATGAATACTGTACGAGAAAATCCCACCTGATACAATCTTGTTCGTTAAGTCTTAAATAGATTAAACGACAATTTTCCCTCGTGAAAAAAGAACCACCGAATCAGAACTGTCCCAAAATAAGAAAACGGCAATGTTGAATTAAAACATTAAGAAGAAAACTTGAAAAAGACACATCCACCATAAGTACTTGCCAAAGTACATTTACTGGACTGATTTTACTTTATACTGATACCAAGTAAGTAAAAATAAGTAAAAAGCATTTTTACGATTAAGGTATGAACATTATTGTACATACCCAATGGAAATTATCAAAAAGACACATCCACCATAAATACTTGCCAAAGTACATTTACTGGACTGATTTTACTTTATACTGATACCAAGTAAGTAAAAATCTATAAAACATTTTTATGATTTAGGTATGAAAATTATTGTACATACCCAATGGAAATTATCCATGCATTAGTTCAAATATTTTAGATATGGATATAATGTGAGAACACAAAACAAAGAACGCATTCAGAAATTATCAAAAAATTTGGTCTTGCCTAATAGTTTGTAGTTGCCTTTTATGTTTCTTGTAAAAATTCTCTGATAACGTCAATTGGGACAAAAAGGGGGTTTATTAGGTGTCACTTTGTGATACCTTCTAAAATCCTTCTGTGTGTCTGTCCGTCCGTCCGGCCGTCCGGCCGTCAGTCCGGCCGTCCGTCCGTTCGCGCTCTAGCTCCTAAACCATTTATCAAATTAACTTCAAATTTGGTATACAGACTCTACAGACCAAGGCCAACAAGCCTATTGATTTTCAGCCAAATCAGACAACCCTTAAGGGTTTTATGGGCCCTTCGAATAAAACACGTCAATTGGGACAAAAAGGGGGTTTATTGAAACTTTAGTTTGCTCGTTGCTTCATAAAAATACAGTTCCTTCAGCCTAAACATTATTTTTTTCCTTTTGTCTTTCTACAATTTTTCTTTAGAATCTTTTTTGGTAAATCATTTACATTAAAACAAAAAAAGTAGTTGTCAGTCAGTCGCCATTTTTTAATAATTTCATCAGATATGATACATAAAAATCATTGTAAAACCCAAACCTTTTCTCTTTGTGTTTGTAGAAGAAGTTGTTTAAAAACTAGCTTCGTCACAGCTGCAGAACCATATTACCTAATCATAATTCACGACTTTTATGAAACACGATTTCCTTCCTTTCAACATATAACGACTAATGACTAATGACAATGGTGAAATGTAGGTAGTATATATAGCGTATCGAATTCGCTTATATGAAAATGCAAAGATATGTACGTTTGTTTAGTCGTTCAAGACAAAATTAAGATAACACGAAGAAAGAGTTTAGTTTAGCGTGGATTTGTTATTATTTTTGACACTGCACTGTAATGTAAGTAGCATATCTTGGCAAGCATTTCAATTTACGCTGTGGATAAACTGTATGTATATATAACAAAATTGATAATGGTCAGACAAAATCCCTTTTGAAAAGTACTTGCGTTTGCAAGTATATATACTGTACAATGTACATATTTATGCATTTTCTTTAAGCATATATTCTTATCTTTATGCATAGGAACATTCATTTTAAAAAGTTGATAGAAAACAATATGATTTTTATCTTTTAAGCAAAAGTAAAAAATTGTCTCTTTCGGAAGCAAAAAACAAAATAAATGTACATAGACAACGGAATCTTATAAAGAAACATGCACTATGCACTATAAGTTTCAAGCTACTGCAAGTAACGTTGAGCATTTTTAACTTTCAGTTGTAAATAAAAGGAAATTATTCAAGGAAATTATTAGTATTAACTAGACAAAGTCTTTGAATGATTCACTGGTGACACTATCTATAAACACGAAATCTGTATTTTGTATGTGTCAACAGTTTTTTTGCAAATCAGTCAACATGATAATATCTAGCGTGAATAAATTACACACCGTCGGTCATCACGGCCCTGGATCAGTTGCCTCTGGGAATCAAGACCATATTAAAAGACCAATGAACGCCTTTATGGTGAGTATTTAATATGGTTAACATAATAACTGTATATTTACAAATAGGAGCATAATGATAACAAGAATATCTAAATTATGGCGAAGATACAAAACTACATATAAAATAAGATTGTAACGCCATTGCCATACGTTTCAATTATCATCATAGTAAGTATTATAATAGGTGTGGTCTAGAGGTCAGCGACGGAAAATGGCACAAGAGAATCCAAAGATGCACAACTCTGAAATAAGCAAACGCCTTGGAGCCGAGTGGAAACTGCTATCTGAATCGGAAAAGAGACCTTTCATTGATGAGGCAAAACGGTTGAGGTCAGTGGAACTTTTATAAATTGCCTTTTTCTTCTATGTATGCCAATATTAGCATTGTTTATATGGAGGAGAATTCGAATTTCGGTTTATCAGGTTTGGATGAAAAATATTGTATAATTTTAATCAAACTAAATTAATAAAATTCGTGCACTAATAGGGCATTGCACATGAAGGAACATCCCGACTACAAGTACCGTCCAAGACGTAAACCAAAGCCAGCAATGGTTCACCCCACAAACAAGTCAAAATCTGATAATCCTAAATTTCCCTTTAATTCTCTGCCAACTTCTGTTATACGTGCCATGGATTCAATAGCGGCTAGGGCACCTTTCTTTAGTCATCATCCGCNATGGATTCAATAGCGGCTAGGGCACCTTTCTTTAGTCATCATCCGCATCATCCTCATCATCACAGCCCAAGTTCATCTCATCATCACATTGTACCGTCTGTTCCCACACTGCCCGTTCCCCTGCAGTCCTCAGGCGGAGGATCTCAAGCAAGTAGCACAAGTCCGGTTGCCGGAGGGCTACCAAACTTTACCGCAGATTTCTCTCGGCTTTTTCCTCCCTTCATTCCTACTTCACTGTCAGAAGCGTTATTCTCACGTCTAGCTAGTGTCAGAATGGCAAATGGAGGTGCATCCGTAACAGCATTTGAAGAAGAGCAACTCCTTCACAATGCCACGAAGCAACAGCAAACTTGCTGATCAACGAGCATCAAGTATGAGCCCACCTCCATCATCATCCGCCAATGGTCATTCTATATTGAACACAACGTGCGGTAGTGCCAGTGGCAATGGATCAGCACTCTTGGGGTTATCTTCAACGTCTCCAAAGTTAAAATCATCTCGAAGCCCATCACCATCTTCATCTTTAAACCACTCATTGTCTCCATGCTGATCAACGAGCATCAAGTATGAGCCCACCTCCATCAACATCCGCCAATGGTCATTCTATATTGAACACAACGTGTGGTAGTGCCAGTGGCAATGGATCAGCACTCTCGGGGTTATCTTCAACGTCTCCAAAGTTAAAATCATCTCGAAGTCCATCACCATCTTCGTCTTTAAACCACTCATTGTCTCCAGGAAGTCACCTTGATAATGGAAATCATCCATTCTCACATTACCCCAACGGGTCCTATTCCTCTGCTGCTGCAGCACTTTATTCGGGTTTGTATCCATCTCCCTATTTTCATTACCCTTCTTTAACACCATTCTTGGGTCACCATCCTTCTATTGGCACAAATCATGAAGTTGTAACAGCTTCAGGCCATCATCATCCAACCGACATAACAGCATTATTTGATGGAAGAAGCGTCTCCAACATTCCCAATCTTTAAACCACTCATTGTCTCCAGGAAGTCACCTTGATAATGGGAATCATCCATTCTCACATTACCCCAACGGGTCCTATTCCTCTGCAGCTGCAGCACTTTATTCGGGTTTGTATCCGTCTCCATATTTTCATTACCCTTCTTTAACACCATTCCTGGGTCACCATCCTTCTATTGGCACAAATCATGAAGTTGTAACAGCTTCAGGCCATCATCATCCAACCGACATTACAGCATTATTTGATGGAAGAAGCGTCTCCAACATTCCCAAAAAGTCTCCTGTTTATGTGGTGCATAAATCTGACAGGCGCACACCGTCTCCTGTTGTGTCAGTTGTATAAAAGCTTACCTCAGCGCGTTATATAGAATTCAAATGTAATTAATCGTGTTTTAATCATAACTATTTTTATATTTTTGTTGGGTTTACAATTTTGGCATTTACAACATCTTTTAAAATTCATTTTTACTTGAAAATGCTTTTACAATAGTTGTGCCGACTAATTTATAGCTAAATACCTAACAGCGTTTCAAAAAATACGTCTAGTTTATTATAATGTAGTAAGTTGGCTTTCAATAACAGGCATTATTAATAATTATTCTTGGTATTTTAACTTACCCAATATTATATAAGGATAAAACGAATAGTAGTGAGATTTAAGCATAGCCATCTCCACCTAACCTAAATAAAATCATCATCGTACAATTAAAATAAAGCGAATAAACTAATCAGACAGACATTTACCTATACATGACAAATTACTATAATAATGAGAATGCTTGTCGTAAGAATTTCGTATTTTAAACAGAATTTTAACTTTTATTTTCAG
>JAANSP010003347.1:0-11445 GCA_036850745.1 Homidia socia
ATCGTGTGTAAAAAAGTTAATTTAAATTTAATAAACCTTCTTCAATTATTATGGCATCTCGACCCGGTGACACGATCTTATTCACATTCTTGCCCATGGCCTTCTCATCCTCAGAGGCGCCCTAAATCATAATTTGTTAATGAAAGAACTGATAATCAGATTTTTTACGATAATATGACACGTACTTTCCCAATCCACATGTATGTCACCCCCGGCCCGTCGAGCACAAAAACATCATCTGAATCCAAATTGGCAGCTTTGGCCTCCAACTCCACGGCTCTTGTGTCCTCCTCGCATGTTCCCTTTACCTGGAAGAGTTTTGGCTTGTTTGGGTCATAAGTGTCATGCTCTCGAGCATTCTTGAAGGCTGAAGCATGCCCTAATACACATACACGACAGGAATATGTGTTTTGGCTCTCTTTTTGTACAAACGACTTGAAAATTTTATAATATTATTTTTATTCGTGGAATTTACCCGAGCATAACTACCATTCGGCCCTTGAATATTCGGAGAAAGTGAGCAGGTTCGTATCCCTGAACTACTCGAACCTTTTACCCATTCAAAAATTTATTAGTTATTTTTTTAAGATTTATTTGCTGCAAAATTAAATTACTGTCCATTTTATAACCGTGATTACCTGCACCGCCTTTCCGTGGAGTTCCTCGTCCATTCGGATTGCGTGGAGGGCTGACGCTGTTTTCTCGTCAGGTGTGCTGTGCTTGCCCTTAACAGAGAAAATTAAATGCAATTATTTTTTTGCAAAAATACAAAATTTATACCACAAAGCTAGATAACTTACCTGCCAGAAGTAAATGATGTATTTCTCCCTATTGTCCACGGTATACGTGTACCTGAGGACATAAGAATCCCCACCAAAGAAAATACCATACGTTTCGGGTAAAACTAGAATTAAAAACTCAGTTATGGTCCACCCTTTTAAAAGTTATTGTATTTTGCTTGTTTACCTGGTGCCAGCTCAAAGTTCTCTATTCTCCACAGCTCTGTTTTTCCTTGACCATCATCAGGGCATAGTCCTACACACTAAATTCATTTAAAAAAGTTAATGACAAATTTTAAAATCCTTGCAGAAATAATGAACATTTAGTGAATACCGTTCCAAGATTCTTTAGTCGCTTAGCCATCTCCGGTTTAGACAGTTTAGAGCCACCCTTCCACAAGTTGTTTGCAACAAAAGAATTGGAAGCTACAGAAAAACGCAAAAAAAATATTTCGTCAGTACATACATCCCAAAATTGGCAATAAAACCAATTAGGAGATTGAAATCTAACCTTCAAGCTTGTTGAGAGTGTACACTTTTCCATAAGTGAGGGGTATATTATCGGATTCTGTCCAGACGCTGAAGTACTGCTTGAAAGCAGGCGGCTCCCCACCATCAACAATACGCATAACACGAGTATGTGACGGATACCCATTTTTTAGAAGGAAATTCTCGGCATGTTTCATTGCCTGGAGCTTTTCATTCTTAGTACATTTCTTACCAACCCATACAAAAATGCCAGACTCTCCGCTTCCGGTGTCCAAAATGAAGCAGTCCTGCAGAAAAAAAATATAATGTATTTTTGCAGAATAGTTCCCCACCATCGACAATACGCATAACTCGAGTATGGGACGGGTAGCCGTTTTTCAGGAGGAAATTCTCTGCGTGCTTCATTGCCTGGAGCTTTTCATTTTTTGTACATTTCTTACCAACCCATACAAAAATGCCGGACTCTCCGCTTCCGGTGTCCAAAATGAAGCAGTCCTACCGAAAAAAATATTATAACATTTTTGTGGAATTGGATTTGTTTTCTTAATGCAAATAGGCAGCGGTTCAAAATAATTATTGTTGAACATACCTCAGTTTGGAGCATTGATCCCTTTAGTGGCTTCACACCAACTTTCTCCACTTTTAGCGCTCCACTCTCGTCACTGACACGATACAGCGCGGTTACAGCCTTTGTAGCAAAGAAATAGCAAAATTAATTATATTTGTCTTTATAAGAAATCTTATATAGGTTAGCTCACCTCGGTCCGTTTTTCAAAGGTCACGTCATCATCTTCTTTTGGAGGGTCAGCAATGTCATCATTAGATCCCCCGCCAAGTGCTTTAAAATATTCCTCAATATCTCTTGCTGGGCTGCTTTGCTCTAAATAAAAAATCCTCATCAGTCTAAAAGCCTCAAACCACAATGCAAACCAAATTACTTACCAATCATTATAATTTTTAGCCGACCGCCATGGTCCTGATCTCTTATTTGATTAGCAGCTTGTACTGCCTTGAGTCTCTCCACGCGTCGACTATACCATCCAATGTACACAAAGATCTGCTTCGGAGTGTCCAAAATGAAGCAGTCTCCTTTATTCATGGATTTGACGCTCACTTCAATCTAAAAAAGTGGACGATATAAATTTAATTAATTTCCGGAGTCTAAAACGCTGTGAATAATCCATCAAAATAATATTTGAGCATGAAAAAATACCTCACAAACCCTCACGTTACGCTTGCCCTTGACCTGGAACAGACGAGGAGGCGCTGAATCAGGATCATAATGCTTAAAACCAGTCGCAATACCTCCTGGCAAGTACCGAATGCCTATTTGCAATCATAAAAAAATAATTTCGGTCAGCGATAAATATTCAACAAGGTACAAAATAGGACATGAAGTGTGAATAATTATTTGCATCAATCATTTTAACCAACCTCCTTTAAAGAGCGATAAGAACTGTGGACTTTCATAATCCTGTGTCTCCCTGTGCTGAATGGGAGCCCCTGCAAACCGAATTAAATGGCATGACATGCCATGTATGAAGAAAAGAATGCACATTTTCAATTGCAAAACACATTAATGTCATTGATTCAATTCAACATCCTTACCTCCAAGCATATCGTCCAGCTCCACACTTTTTATTGCCGCTGTTCCTTTTTCATCCTGTGAAAAAATTCAAGAGAATTGACTGTACATTTAATAAAATTCACTCACAGTAAACAGTTAAAACACCTAACACAGATGGGGTTTTAGCATTTTTCAAAATGTTTACATTTTCCTTACTTGGCTAGCATCCCTTCCAAGCCAGAAATGTATATTCCATTGGAAAGCTCCGTTGCTATGTTTCTTCGTCTAATCAGTAAATTCACACATGCATACTTAAGCTTTTGTAATTTATTACTCGCCACAGGTGCAAACAGCACTGCCGAATAACGTTAAAGCGTTGATTCTTCAAGAAAAAATTACCAAGAAGGAAAAACATGAATACACAGTAAGAGAAAAAAACTTACGTGAAGGACAACGTATGCGTCACCCATGTAAAACTTTCCATGGTCCTTTTCTTCGATTTTCACTGGACTAAAGTTCTGCAGTTTCAAAACAACAATTTTTTTGAAATATTATTTCTAATGAGCCAATAACGGATAATGTATAAAATCAATCACGCTGTCAATATATTGGTGACAATAATTGGTGTAGGTTATCGAAAAAACTAAAGCATAAATATTAGCAGGAATTCTTTAAACCGCAAATAATTTCCGCTGTGTGTTTTTACTATAGTGTGATTGTCACTACTCACTACTTACACCCTGACACCAATTTTATGTTTATGACCTTGTGACTCAAACTTTTAGCTTGAGACTGAGGAATATGTGCGGAAAGAATTATAATGTCGAAATGAATTTACTACTTTATTACGAAGTACTTTTTTATATTTTAATTCTCACCTCGATTCTCCAAATCTCAAGTCCAGACTTTTCGCCAGCTCCTTCAAACGCAGGGTCAACGATTGTCATTTTCGGGAAATAATTTTGAAAACAAAAAAATACAAATAACAACCTGCGAATCACTTGGATCTTCTCAATGAAAGCTCCCGACAGCAACTACTATTGCAAAATACGAAAATTCTGTCGCTTCACAGTTAGCTCAATCTACAAGTGAATACGAGGAAAATAGTTAGAAAAAAAGAAATTGAATGAATAAATTTTACTCACCACAGTTTTCCTCTTTTTCCTGTAGCTGCCACAGTGTGGTTTTGTAAAAGAACTACTATGAATTCTTCACCATTTTAATTGAGCAAGAATTTTAAAAAAGGAGGTCTGTCTAAAGACGATATCTGCAAAATTTGTACGCGTTAGAGAAATACCGTTGCATTCTAGATATCGCGCGCGATCACATTAATTAGACCCATATAATAATTAAAACAAACTGAGATTTTATGTCGAAACATGTACATATATCCGATTGAAATGTACTTAAATATTTATGCTTGTCACATTTAAGGTTTTTGCAGTGAAAAATACATACAACTCGTTCATTTTTAGTTTTTCCATGTGTAATGTTATTTAGGATATAAACCTATCCGTCAGGCTGTTCATGGAACATCTATACAATTTTAATAAACGACTCTGAATTAGACTTGCGGGCGCCTGAACTCAAAGTTTGCAAGTCAATTGACTTTCTGCCGTAAAGAGTCGAAAATATTATAGTTAAAAACATACAGAATGATAAAAAGCAGGTACCCTACGCAAAACATTTTACAAAGCTTTTCTAACAAGTCTCTTTTGTGATTCAATCATGTGAATGTTTTACTTAAGCAAAGAAAGTTTCTCTTCACATTAATTAAAATAGGTAAATAATTTTGTAATCACAGTATTTTTTGTAGATTAAACAGGAATGAAGATAAATAAAAGATAAGATGACTGAATACCCACGAAGCCTCTTTTCATGTGATAAAGTGGAAAAGAACAACTTCTTAGAAGAAGCAGATAATTATGAGTGTGCTCATTATGTGTCCTGTATCTTGTCATTAAGAGGTGTCATGGCATTCATCATTTTCCAAGAATTGAGGATGCAGAAGTGCAGTGCAAATTCGTGGGGTTATAACAAATTTTAGCGTAAAAAGCTTACTTGCTGTAATCAGTCAACGAAAGCACTTTTGGTACAGTAAGGCTAACGGGCAAAACCGTACAGGTTTACAAAGAAGTTTAAGTATATTCTGTAGCTTGGTTACCCTAAAATGTGATTAAAGCTGTTATTGAAAAAACATATTTCATCCACCTGGTAATTATTACTAATTTTTTGAAAAATTATTTTAAGAGAAAATTTTTTTTGTTTTTAAGAAAATAAGTTTTATTTTACAAAAAATATGAGATTAGCCTGCATGAAAAATTTCTACTTGTTAAGAGAAGACGGCGAGGCAAGACAAAAGTAAGGCCAGAAAGGAATCCTAAATCCAGCTGGGCCAACTTATTGTACTTATCAGGGCTGTATTCATTTCGCTATAGGCAACTTGCATAGCAGCACACAGTCTAACATTACCCCAGTCATATGGTGTTGTTTACAAACACTGGTGGCTAATAGCTAGCTTGCGATATTCGCAAAATATAGCCTAGTGAATACGTCCGTGACAAGCCCAATAAGTTCTATTGCCAGAATATGTAAGGTAGGTTGACTTTTTGATGTATACCAAAGCAATGTTACATACAAAATGTAAAATAATTTTGAGTACTTTCCCAGCAAATTACTACTAGCTTCACGCCTTTACTGACAAACAAAATAGACTCAAAAGGTTTCCATTGTGGCAGATGCTTCTCCACAAATTAATAATATCGCACTTTGAGAACAATACACATAATATCAAAGATTTCTGCTCAAAGTCATTTCTGCATAATAAATGAGCTGAAAATAGCTTCTGCAACTAAGAAAAACTCCTTATTTTTTATAAAAATCTTGTTTTGTTACTTCAAGCAGTGCCACTACAATACAAAGCTAGGAGATCAAGCTATCTAAAACTACAGTCATGTGGATCTCTTTGTTTACTTAAGCACGTGACTCTTTAACTTGCTCTTGAAGCCATCATTTTCCTTCTTGCTGTATCGTTCGGTATGGCGTGTTATTGCAATATTAGTCGCTTGTTCATGTGTTATAGAGAGTGAAAACAGCATTGCTGGAAAAGAAAGCTCTCCACACATTCGATGGTTTTTAATTCAGTTAGTAATGCAGTTAGCTAACCACTCTTGAGCAAGATTTGAGGACATGCATACCATGAACGAAGCGGTAGCCAATACGGTACAGTTCCCTCAACGTTGCCAGACTTATTTGAGAATGTCGTAGCGGAAATGAAAGCGAAATGAAAGAAATGTTTTTTTTGTATTTTTCAAATTTGTAAAGCAAAGTGTATTCTCCGAAAACAAAAAATGCAAATATATGCCATTATTATTTAAAATCATATTACTTTTGGGGAGTTGATCCAAAAAAGATAATAATGGTTTTGTTCACACAGAGTATTTAATTTTTGTTCTACTATACCAACTACTTACTCTTGGTCTTGGTAGTCATTTTTGACTGCAAAACGGTAAAGATTTAAAATCAAAAGGTTTGCATGAATTTTTGAACACTTATCCATCCCCAATAACTACATTGAGAAATAAGGGCGTAACTTTTTTAAGTAGAAAACAAGATAAGGTTAGGTAACTCCATTGAAACTGTGTTTTTCTTCGTGCAGTCTAACGTCTGCATCTGCATAATATTTTGGAAAACATTATTGTATTAAATGTTTATTGAAAGCCAATTTTCATTTCAACATTTTATTGTACCCAAAAAATTCATAAATTGTTACTTGATTTTTAATAATTAATTAAAATCTAATTAATTAAAAATGTCTAGCAGCACAAGATTTCAAATAGGCATACCTAAACTTAAATTTACAACGATTCTCCCATGTATTTATTTATTTCTTTTTGGTGCTCGAAAGAAAACAAACCAAATACAGAGATTTATTAAGCACTCTGTTCTGTTATTTTTTATCTGCTTGTTTCTCCCTCTCAGAGAACAAACGCTTCTAGAATTCTTGCTGGCGAGAAAATTACACTGAATTTCCAGTTTTCTTGTAGCATCTTATCCTCATTTTTATCTCGTTTCATTACGTGTACATGAAAAGAAAAATAACTTGCTTAATGAACGTTGCCTCAGGCTCAGACAATTAGTGCATTATCATTTTTGCTAATTTTGCTCAAGTTTTTTTTCTCTTTTCTGTTCAGAAAGAAATATTGGTTGTCTGCTCATAAGCCTGTTGCAAGTTGTTGTGCTGCAAACAATATTGGTATCCGTTTCTTGCATTTTGTAAATCAACTTGAAAAATCTTCCTCTATTCTGTTTTTGCGCCTGCTCCCAGCATTTAAAAAGGCATCTAATTCTCGTTTCATAACCAACAGAGCTAGTACGTTTTTACTGCGAAGGTAGCTACAATATAGTGAACGAATTTCCCTAAAGTAGAAAATTTTTTCACAAATACCATCCAATTGTGGAATATTTTGATTTTGATCGCTACGCTGAGCACCTTTTTAATTTTTTGCACAAATTAGGATTGTTGTATTTGAATGATGACTAACAAATCAGTCTACTTTTTTATCACTTTACCTAAGTCAAATGCGCAATTTGTGCTTTTATACGCATTTAACACATTTATTGAGATATTTAATACTTGTTATGAGTTTTGGTGAAATTAAACAGTACAATATGCTTTGTGATTTTTTATTTTACAAATGACATTGTTTACAGTTA
This sequence comes from Homidia socia, assembly GCA_036850745.1. Classification (NCBI taxonomy): domain Eukaryota; kingdom Metazoa; phylum Arthropoda; class Collembola; order Entomobryomorpha; family Entomobryidae; genus Homidia; species Homidia socia. The sequence goes on from JAANSP010003347.1 coordinate 7,552, forward strand.
AAATGAAACTCTTAAAATGTGAATCAAAATCAATTAATTAAACATTTCTCTACACTTGAATCTACTAAATTTTATATGTAAGTATATTTTGACAGTGAAATAATTTAGTTTTAAAGTATTTTATTTTACAAATGGCATTGTTTGCAGTTGAAATGAAACAATCTTTTAAAAGGTGAACCAAAATCAATTAGTTATACATTTCTTTAAAATTGAATCTACTAAATTTTATATGTAAGTATATTTTGACAGTGAAATAATTTAGTTTTAAAGTTGCTTTAAATTTACACATCCAAATACTTAAATTTACTACAAATACAAATACTTGAAGGAATCAACAAGATTTTCCATTATTTAAAAAAGTTCATCCTTCCATTCCATTCATCAGACCGCTAACCTGAAAATACCTCTTCTACGAACGACCTTGCCCTGTAATGGTTTTTGCCGTTGTCGACATCTGCAGACAAATTATCATTCATGTAACTTTGGGACCAGATAAAAAATGACAAAACTGAGATGACTGTTGATTCAATTCATAAACTCTTTCGTTCAAGAGGACATGTAAAAAGTATTGATCTTCTTTCTAGTTGTAAAAAATCAATTGATAACTAAATTTGGTTATGAAAAAACTTATCATATCATAGATAATAGTCAAGACTACTAAGTTCAAAGAACAAAAATCAAGAAATTACACTATGTTTCCAATAAAAAATCTTATCTGGAACTGTCTCAACCGGCAATGACACAAAAACATTGCAAATATTCACGAGGACTACTTTTGCTTGTTTGTGAAAATTAAAGTACGCGTTCAGGGAAAACATTTAACCAAAATGCATTTTTCCGATCCCGAATGCAGACATGAAAGATTATTTTGAAAAAAGTAGTTTTCTGAGGGAAACTTTTTGAGCTCGTACATTAAGATGACAATGTAGTATTTTTATTCAAAATTGCAATCCCTGCCGCAAATAAATATTAATTCTTTTATATTACTTATTTTTAGCAACCACTGCACATGTAGAAAAACAATCAAAAATTAAATTAATACTATAACAAAATTATAAAAATTATATTTAAACAAGATAAAAGACGGACAAAGTACAACTATGCTGAAATTTTTACAGCGCCAGTCTATAATTGGGCAAGGTAATTGCAAAATCTTTGGAATAAATCTTCATATGAATATATGTAACATTAGTTATGGTGTTAACAAAATGTACGCATTTCAAAAAGTGAATAATTTTATTTAAACGTTTATTCAATTCCATTCCTTTTTTAAATGTTTCAATTTGATCTTTATCAGATTGGTCTTTATGTTATTTATTTAATATTTCAAAAAGCTTAATCTTTGCAATGTGATGAACTAACAATCTTGTAAGCTCTAATCCACAGTACAATATTGGTACGAGCAACGCGTAGCAACTTTTCAATGTTAAAGGTAGTCCATTATTTAAGTAAAATTATCGAAACCATATGATAAAAATAATGAAATAAATGAAACGTCGGGCCCAGAGAAAAATTTATTTACTAATGGCCGCAAATCGAATCGTTTGCATGAAATAACTTTTGTTTGTTCATTTACCAAAGTAGGGAGATTGCAATGGTTTTGTCAATTACAAACTGTAAAATATGAATGGGAGTGCTGCTGTCGAAAAAATTAACGGAACCAAATCGAAATCGTACTGGTTTCAACGACCTCAACTCACACCTTAACTCCTTCTGTTTGTGTGTGTTCCAAGCAGGCCGACCACATCTTTTTTTAATCGATAACGTGCCTCTGAAGCTTTTCAAAACTTTCCAGCTAACGGTGTTAGCCTTGGCTGGAAATGAGCACCCAAATATTGCAAAGGTGTACGTATTAAAGCAAATAAAAGCTGCAATGGCTACAGTGATTTTTGAAGCAGCGGTCATAAATGTTCTGTTCATGAGCACGGCTCCGCAGTAAATTGAAAATGCAATAAGGAACACTATAAACGGCAATGCTAACGACTTTTGAAAACAGTAATTAGTCAAATCTGTAAACAAAAGAAGTTGTCGATATTTTGTTAGCGAATCATCACGAGAAGCTGAGCGAGAAGCATGTTTTGCCTTTACACTATTTTGGAGATCATTTACTGCCAAATAAATGGCGACATAGCAGGTATACATTCCCAAGCATACAAGAAAATGAAACGAGATAAATAAAATGCTGGTGTAGATTTCGTACGCTAACATTAGCAGTTGGATATTTTTGGTAACTACTGTGTAGATTGAAAATAAATGCGGCATTGATAAATTGTACGAAGTGTGGACGATGAAAATGTTGTACGAAACTAGCAGGGCGACATTGAAATATGGAGAGTAAATGCAAAGAAATTTTAACAAAACAAATTTTTCTAATTCGGGAATTGTAGCAATCCGGTTAAGCAGTTTGATAAAGTCTGTACACTTTGAAAAAACGAAAAAATTTGACATGACGATTGCAATATAAAAGCCAAATTTACATGATAATCGAAACTCTCTGTCTGGATCCGGTGACGTTTTTCTTGCAAAAAGTGTACCAGCAATTGTCAAACCATTTAGTACGCAGAAAACTGTGTTCAAAAACCTGAAAATTTTTATTAGTCTTAATGGCTTAGCTTCAGTTACAGTTGAGTCCAGAATACAGTCTGCTGAAGCGCTTGGGAGAAAAATGTTGCTGTTTCCTGGAATCTTGTTTAGGAGCCGTAACTCCCTGTGGAATGCGTCTTGAAAGGTCACTTGGTCCCAGCCTGTCAGCTTGAATCCACATGCTAACAACTTCAAAGTTGTTGTTATGTTTTTAAACCAGCTAGGTCGTTGCATCATAGTTTGTGTTTCCATCTGCAAATAAAAAGCTACGTTGAATCCGTAATTTTTTTCTATTTTTAATCGCTTACCACAGATAATTAGACTCAAGCAGATTTTGTGGTGTGGCAAAAAAAATTCTAAAGATACGTAGTAAGTAGTTAGTAGAAACGTTAGTATTTGTAAGGAAAAGAGATAATTTTAAAGTGTACAAGCTGCTTCAAAAACCTTTACTTTGACTCGTTTCCCCTCTGACTGTATGTGCTCAATTAGAACTGGAGCATTATGTACCAGTCCTGTATAAATTAAAACAGTTCTCCTATGTACAATTCCATTTCCTAAAAAAATTATCTATTTACTTACACGTGGCTTACGATAGTGTTCATTAATAGAGTAGCAAGCAAAACCGCAAAGTTCTTATTAGATTGATTCTTGCATTTAAATATGTTTTATTAACCCGAACGATAAATATGTCCGCTTTACGCATACAATTTTATCGAAGCAATACCCAAGCGCTCACTAAGAAAGCACTTAGATGAAAGATATAAACTTTAATGAAACCTTTCAGATGTAAGTAGTTGAAAACAATATTTAAACATGGCTCATATAACTTATTTTTGTTTTCAGCCTTTCCTAGCAATTGTGAGTATTCGTATTATGAGTATTTAATAGTATTATGAGTGCAAAATCTTTTAATAAACCTGAGACCAGAAACCCAGTGTATATACCGTGGCAAGCTCACATAACCTGGCAAACTATTTATGAATTTTACCAATCTTTTTTTAAAGATAAGTGAAGCAAGTACTATGAAAAACGGGCAAGAAAATATTTGAGGAAATTTGTTTGTATTTAACAAATTTTTTGAGACTTTTGATAGCTTAGTATATCTATTGGCCTAGCTTTTAACATTAATAACTCGAGTCGCGAAGAAAACTACCTTGTGATTCTCTAAGTATTTTCGTTTATTATTTTAAAAAAAATAGTTGTAACTTTCAAAATAAAACGTATTTTATACATATTTTCATTCCGTAGTTTATAGTGAAAATAATTGTTAAACGGAATTTTTCGCTTAAAAATTCTGGTGATTGTTATATT
>JAANSP010003349.1:0-11445 GCA_036850745.1 Homidia socia
CTCCATCTCCACCCGTTTCTCTCATTACTGCTTTGGTTCGAGCCCACCTTGATAGCAGTCCTGATACGCAAACAAAAGACTATTCCATGGTACGTTTTTTAAAAGTCTACAAACGCACGTTTCTAATTTAGATGTACGACGAAATAAACTGTGGAAGATTGAAACGTGACGTGCCTATACAATATGCAATCTATAAATCCTATGTATATATTTTTTGATGTATATATTTATTTTTTGCAATTTACAGTACCAAGAGCCACCATACCAGGATCATGACCTGCCACAAGACAAAGACTCAATTGTGAATCATCCTGAGCATATTCAATTCTTTTTTAAGTTGCTTACTAACTGCTTCGATGTAATCAAGGGAATGGCAGAGAAGATTCCAGGATTTTTTGACTTTACCAAGCATGATCAAGATTTATTGCTACAAAGCGCATCGTTAGAACTCTTTGTTCTAAGACTGGCATACAGGTGAGGGTGAGCTGATATGGTGCAAAAATACACAATTTACCCACTCATTCGCTTTTATGGTAGCAACCACTATGCAATATACCCAACCACATCATCATCATCATACATGTTCATTACCTACCTAAATACACGCCTACTTAACCCATGAACAGCTTTCATAAAATATTAAACCTTTCATGAGAAAAAATACTTAGCATATTTTTTTTCTTTTTGCGTTAGAATTCAACCCACCGAAAATACACTAACATTTTGCAATGGAATCGTTCTTCATCGTGACCAATGCAAGCCAGTATTTGGAGATTGGTATGATGCTATAATTGAATTTAGTAATTCGCTTCAATCCATGCAAATGGATTTGTCAACCATGGCTTGTCTGGAAGCACTCGCTTTAGTCACAGGTAATTGAGATTTAATAGATATATCAAAATGTCATTTGCTCAAAATTGAATTATTTGAATTATATTAAGTTATTAAGAAGCTATCTACGAGTTGTATCTCTACAAGCAATTCTCATTTCGTCCTTAATAGATCGGCATTCTTTGGATGATCCGGTGAAAGTAGAGCAGCTCCAAATGAAGGTGATTGCCAGTCTAAGAGACCATGTCACCTACAATTGCGAAGCGCAGAAAAAACCTCACTACTTTTCCCGGGTGCTCGCCAAGTTACCTGAATTACGCTCGCTTAGTGTTCAAGGTAGGTTTTGAATCATTTTTCAAATTTATCTCTGTAATTTTAATTCATGTAATTTCATTTCATTTAAATGTATTAAATGTCATTTTAATTTAAAGGTTTGCAACGAATCTTTTACCTGAAACTTGAAGACCTCATTCCAGCTCCACCTGTTATTGAAGCCATGTTTTCCTCAACTCTTCCGTTTTAAAATGTCACTCATTTTCAATTCTCAATCATCAAGCCGAAACGATTTAAACTTACTTCCCCTCCTCTGAAAAAATAATACAGCTTATTTAAATTGAAAAAATTGAAACAAAGACGACACGCATTGGTTTGGGAAGGAATACAATCTCTAACTGCATTTTTAATTCATTTTAAAACAAAAAAGAAAATTGACGATTGGTAGTATTTTCGAAGAAATGTGTAACTACTTTTAATTTTTTTAAATGTCATACATTACATTTGTATATTTTATCATTACCTGTATTAAATATAAGAGTTGCTTTAAGAGAAAGGTTTGAACATTTATAAAAAAAATAGCAAAGAATATAATACTCAATATTATAAACTGCCCTAGTTTTCGCTTAAAAACATATTTTATACTTGAAGTAATGCAAAACAAAATATATATTTTATTCAGTAAGGTGGTATGGTTTAATGTTGAGAGCTGAAACGGAACGGACAAAAAACTAAGGCGTACATTTGCAGACTCCCTTTGTTTCAGTATTTGCATTTTTTTATTACCTAACAATAATGTTAAGGCAGAAGCTATTTTGACAGGAGATGTTTATCTTTTACTCATCATTCGACACGAATTCTTTGAGAAATAGATTTTTCTTCATTTTCCTCAATTATTTTATGAATATTGAAACCCAACCCACAAAGTATAAAGAACAATGTCAACGTGTAATTTACAATTTTTTATTCCATAATGTCATGCAATCCTATTCTTCAAGTTACAAAGTAATCAAAAAAAACTTTTAAAAAGTTTGTTAAATGTAAAATGTTAGATATTTGATTGAACTAAGAAAAGAAATGTCAAATTATAAGGTCACCGTATTTAAACGTCTCGTACAACTACAATGTTCATATTAAAGTTAACATTTTCCATATCGTAAAGTAGTGCGAATGAATTTAGAAGGAAAAAATAATGGTTAAAAAAGTGTAAAATAAAAAAAACCTTTTAGGACGTAAGCAATGTTTGAAGGGATGTTAATATACAGTCCTAAAGTACACTATCTGTTTCTCATTATTATTAACATCATCATGTCCTGAATTTTAACTGAAGTAAGAATTAAGGAAAAACTAATGGTTAAAAAAGTTAAAATAAATAAAAACCTTTTAGGACGTAAGCAATGTAAGAAGGGATGTTAATATACAGTCCTAAAGTACACTATCTGTTTCTCATTATTATTAACATCATCATGTCCTGAATTTTAACTGACGTAAGAATTTAAACTGTCCATGTTAATATGCGTCACCAGCAACGTCGCCTACTAGTGACAGACAACTCAAAATATGGATATTATTATATAGCAAATTATTAACGTCTTTGTTGAACAAACGAATGATTTGAGAGTGTGATTTTTCGATTGATACAAAATGTCCAGTAATTAAATAGTGCACAGATCTGATCCAAGCCAGTTAAAATTATTGTTGCGTTAAATGCAGAGATAGGTAGATATATAAATATGTTGTTGTATGTTGTATATATAAGTTGATAAATATGTATGTTGTTGTTTGGTTAGTCATCATTAGTCAAAAAGTCAGTAATGAATTTGACATATAAATGTATTATAAACTTGATGTATAAAGTAATTAGTAAATACGGGTTTTATAATGTCGTACATACATAATCAATGTTCCATGTAATTTCAGTGTATGTATTATGCAGCAAGTACCACAATTTATTATTACAATTGGAGGGGAAAACAGTGACTAAAAGTCAATCAATCACTACTACAAACGATCATAGAGCTTATACTTACCACTTTAGTCTCCAACCAAATCTATTGCAATATATATGAAAACCTCTGCGAAAATGTAATAATGTTTTAAAACATATTTCTGTGAATTTTTTACAATTATCGAACGTTTATTCATTCGCAACACGACCGTTCCTTGGTTTTCTCGAAAAACCGTTTGTGTGTATACCGTTCTTTAATATTAACTTATTGTGGAAATAGTCCAATTGATATACTTTTTTGTAACTTGACTATCCTTTAGTGCACCTCGATAACTGTGCGGATTTATTTTAATATTCAATCAACTATTTTCACCTGTCAGAAAATAATCGGATCCTGACTAATTTTTTAATCGATTATTAAATGCATAGTGTATCTTGCTGAAAATCGTGTAGTAAAAATAGGCATCCATTCAGTTTATAACTTTGAAATTTAATCTTGATTTAAACATTGCGTGTGTAAAGTAAATGCACCAGTCCTCTGTTAAATTTCAGTAGCACAAATAGCTAGATTAATATTCAAATTAAAATGAGTAAGTTTGTTATTGTTGTACACTTACTTATTGCTACAAAAAAAGGAGTCGCTCTTTATCGTGCACATGTATTTTATGATGACTGTCCTCCTTTAACAGTCTTTACCATTCGTCTACTCATGATGATAAGTAAAATTTGGTGTATGATGTATGTTTTATTGTAAAAAATAAACCAAACCACATTTAATGCGGGTTAAATGTTTTTGGAGTTTTATTGCAAAAATATTAATTTCTCCATTCCATAATTGTTTACAGAGGAACATTTAAGTAAACAGAAATTCAAGTTGTCTCAAATCGCCCCAAAAATGAATCTATACATAATTTGCGAGGAAAACAAAGGACGAAGGACGCACATAAGACAGTTATTATAACATCATCGTTATAATAGGGTGAAAAGGGGTTGCTCAGTTGTAGTCTTAAGAATAGTAGGAATACTTCAAACATTAGGTAATTATTTTTTAAGTACATGCAATGCTATATTATGTATTCTACTCGGGGCTTGTAGCAACCGCTCCACCAACAGCCTGTTGCTGTCGGCGCATTTTAAACAAACTAACTGGCTTATTTACATTTGCGCCATCAGATTCAGATTCATCATTTATTGCTCCTTGAGTATTAATCTGAAGAGAGGTAAACACTGGAACACGTTCCGTTACAACTTTTGACATGGTCGCAGGAGTTTCGTTGTCAATGTCGTCGTTATCATTATCATCATCCTCAAACGAAACTGTTGACTTTTTCTTGGTGGATGTTTTTGATTGAGCTTTTTTGGATCGTTTATCAGACACAAGCGGAGGAGCAAATGGTTTTAAAATTGATTTTGGCGAAGGTTTATTACTGATTGCGGAAATGGAAGTGGGTCCGAATACTTTAACGATTTCGCCAGGACTAGCAACAATTTGATTCTTATTGTCTTCCTCCTCAGTTCCAGAAACGTTGGCGTCATCATCTTCATCTCCTTCCGTCATTGAACTGTGACGAAAACGTATCATGATTGGCTCGAAACAAGGATAGCTGGATATTGTATTGTCGTCTGTAAATGCTACAGGTACAGGGGCTACTGAAGACTTTTCCTGATTGTAAGAAACTTGATTTGAAAAGCTCCTATCATCATCGGATATGTTATGAACAATATTATCAGTGCTGAACTTGACTTTTTTCGTGGTCGTAGTAGTATTTGTCGGCAGGATGTCAGTCTTTTCATCTGATGAACGTAAAGTAGTGGTTTCTGAAGCAGGAGTACGTTTAGGAACAGGATCATTATTCAATGATGGATTTCTGATTGGAGACGATCCTTGAGCTAGAGTAAGTGCTATGTTGTCTACTTGATTGTCCGTATTATTCTCCTGTTCGAGATAAATATCCAATTCTTCTTGAATCTCTAGTTCATCTAGTCTGGACCATAGACCATCATCGGTTTTATGTTTTTCTTGTTGGGCTTCTAATCTTTCTTTTGCTTTCTGTTGGTGGTAACGACGAACACTTTCCCGGTGTTTTTCTTTCCACAGTTTTTCATATTGCTCCTCGTAGTCTTCCCTGATCTCAACTGTGCCTTCGCCGATCGTTTCAACAAGCTGACGTTCTGCTTCTTGCTTCCAGTTATTGATCAGTTCTCGTTCCTTTTTAAGACCTTCGTGTTGCTCATCTAATTCTAGAACGTAACAAACGTTAGCAATTTTTACATAAAAATACAACAACAGAAACTTTTGTGACTTACTATGAAACATAAAAATGTTTAAGATGTGCATTATTATTCACTTACTTGCAATGCGATGATTAACTATTTCTATAGCCTTATCTGCGGAACACTCTACAAACCAATTATCTCCTAGAAGGCACGTGATTTCGTTCGTATGTATAATCTTTCCGGGACATAAAGCTCTTCTAGCTAACGGAACGAGAGCATCGTATTCCAACTGAAAAATTGAATAAAACTAGGTATATTATAACAACAAAGCTAACACACAATGTCCTGAAATATAAGATACTGAGATTTAGTACTGCTAAAAAAGTCCAATAAATTACCTTTTGTGGTAAAGTAGACAACTTTGATCTGAGAGTTAAGTACTCTAGCTTTGACTTGTTTACTCGTTCCTGTTCTGAGGCATTTGTAGATAAGCTCTGCAAACCAAAAAAAAATACATTTTTCTCATAAACTCCTTTTTTGTGACAAAGACAAAACAAACTTACAAGGTAAACTTTACTAAAGTACTTGTAGTACCTTTTCATATTTTTCAATCAAAGTATTCAAACTTTCTCCATCAACTCTATACAGCATTCCCGACGGTGGTGGCGGTGGAGAACTCGACATTTTCTCCCTCCTAAATGGACACTCCCACTAAAAGTCTGTTACAAAAATCAAAAGTTGAGGAGGTAATAATACATCAAGCAGACTCAACCCAGAGATTAGTGAAGAGTCTTCACTGAAGACTAGCTGGAAAGAAAGCAGCTGCATTTAAAATAAAGCGACATCGTTGGATTTTCTTATCACAGCACAGCGTTGATCAGTTTTATATTGTAACATAGTTCTGAGAGTATAAACTATGAGAAAACAGCTAAATTGGCACCTGCGAAAACAAGTAAAGAGATAGAGTATGTATCAAAGTAATAAACCCCAATTCTGTAGTTAATAATACTGACAATAATACGCACGCAGTTCTTTTGTGCTTACCACAATACTCGTCAAAGTCAAATTCCAAAGCCCAAGATTAATACTTTTACTTAACTATTCAATATAATATCAGCAGTAGGACAAAGCACTAGTTTTCGTTCATTCGAGTTTGTCAAGTCTTTAGTTTTTTCGATTTGAAAATAAATTTTGAAAGTTGCATACTATTGTAACTTATAATTGGACAACTTAACTGGAGTTACTCATGCTTATTTGCAAGTTGCAATTGCAAGCACTCTAGATTTTTGATTGTTGCCCTCCATTTCCCGTTCCCAGTTTCCGCATTTATATTTATAGTGTTCATTCTTATTTCCTGTTGGAGTACTTACAACGTATAACTGGTACAGGGGTAAGGGTAAATGCACTGATGCTGGTTGATAGTGCACCAAAATAATATTTCGATTTATAAAAAGCATCTCTCTCTCCACAGATGCAAATACTTGCCGGGTCTTGTGACCACCAGGAGCCCGACTCAATAACTACACACATGTCCATGTGTTCACTGTTTGGAGGCTGCAGCTATGCTGCCCGAATTTCAACTCTTAACGCATTATTATCGTTACTATTTTGTTTTCATAGACAGCTAATCAATTAAATTTAACAATTTTAAAAAGATTGAATGTGGAGTTTAAGCGTTCATCAATGCTACAAATACAACCATTGTCCATTACCATTTTGTCTGACAATATGTCTGTGGGGTAACATAACGTATTGACATGGGGCAGTCGCCGACTCGCCATCAACATCAAGGGATTCAAAGTATTCAAACATGTGTTTTTATTTTCTACAGATGATATGTCCGCATTCCGCAATCGTAAACATGGATCAAGTAAAACCAGTAACAAAGCCCAAACTATGATACTATGAAATCTGTCAAAAGTTTGGAGCAGCTAGCTTTCCAGAGATAGATAAACGTTGAACGTGTGTCCATGTCCAAGACCAGTGTAAGTTAATCTACGCTGTGTGTGTAATGGCACGTAATAATAATAGACAGTCTATAGTCTTACTATAATATTACCACCCCACTTATCTCTATCATTCTGCTTCACCGAACCAGTTAATGACCAATAAAGTGCCTATAACAGCGTTAGTGTTAAATACAACTGCATTTCTGTCGTCTCCATGTCTTATCCTATATGTGTTAATGTTAATTAATTTTGAAAAGAAACAACAACGAAAAAACCAAGTCAGATAAGGTTATGTGGAACAAACACCGACTACCGAGAAAATGCTCTTGATTGGTTATTGATTAGCATCCAAGTACAAAAATGATAAATTAATGATGCGTTATACTTAACTACAACCAAGCACAACTATTGAAACTACATACAACAACAATTCTATTTGTCTTGAAAGTCTTTCATTTTCGGTTAATTTATTCCATATAACTGTTCTCGATTCTCATACTGATAACATTAATTACTAACTAACTACTATCTGTACTTGTAGTTGTACTTGACTGTGATGTGGATATGATGTGACACTTGTGACAGTGATAGGCAATTCAGAAATTTTCCTCTGTCAACTATTACATATTACGCTGGTCGCACACACCAAACTCGATATTTTTTTTAGCGTTTGCTTCCTTGAATGCACTTTGTATTTTTTAATTGTTTGAATACTCGGGTTGCACATTTTCATTTCAAGAAGGAACAGTTGCTATAATAAATTTCTGTCGGATTTAAAAACATGATGAATACGTTTTCATCGTTGAGAGGTGCTATCTCAGCCATTAGAGTCCAGAAATGTGGAGCCTCAATCCGGTGGAGTTCTTCTCGCTCAGGGTTGGATATTAAACTGCCTTTATTTACACGCGCCTTGCAACCTGAATATGCCAACAAAATTGCATTTACAGATCATACTGGTGCAAATTTTACATACGGAGATTTTGGGAAAAAATCTGCTTATTTAGCCAAAGAATTAAAGACCATTGTACCTGGACAAAGAGGAAAGAATCGCATTTCTCTGCGATAGAGACTTTAGTTTTCCAACAACACTAGGAGCTACCTGGTGGTCTCAACATGTCGGTAAAAAAGAGACGAGAGCATTGCAAAATTTTGCATTCACTGTTTTAGTCAAAAAATAATAATGGTCAAAAACATTTTTTTTAAATTTTATTTGCAGCCATTCCGTTATCGGCTACCCATCCCGAAAACATGCTGGAGTATTTTGTTAAAAGCACTGGATCAAAACTTATCGTGACGAATAAAAATTTCGCTGATCGTATGAATAAAGTGGCGAAAGCGGCTGGAACTGAACTGCTCAGTCGTGGACTTTGAGACTCTTAAATCTGAAGAAAATCCTTCTCCATCACTACTTGACCCTGCAAACTATGAGGGTAAAGGTGGACTTATCCTGTTCACTAGCGGTACCACAGGAATGCCAAAAGGGGTACTTTTAACGCATTCCAACTTACTGGCTCAAGTAGAAAACATTTGTGATGCTTGGGAAATTACTGAAAAGGATACAATGCTTCATGTTCTTCCTCTTCATCATACACATGGTTTGATCCACGCTTTAATAAGCCCTGTCGCAGTAGGGGCCAGGTAGTTAACATTAAAAAACCTACTACTATACTAAAAGCAAGCTATAACGGTGTTTTGATATATTTTAAAAAATCATTTTAATTTGTAGGTGTCACATGCTTGGCAAATTTGATGCAGGAAAAACATGGCAAGAGCTTCTATCTTCAAAAGAAATGAGACCAAATGTACTAATGGCAGTTCCAACTGTTTACGTCAAATTAATTGAAGAGTACGAAAAGACATTCGCTAAAAGTGAAACACAGATATCATTTGTACGGGAAACTTTGAAACAAAAAATGCGCGTCTTTATAAGTGGCTCTGCAGCTTTGCCCATACCTATAATAGAAAAGTTTGAGACTATAAGTGGACATAGAGCGCTTGAACGATATGGAATGACGGGTACTTGTTAATTAATTGTTTTCTATTTGTTTGCAAACTGTTGAATCTGAAAAAAAATTTGTGGGCTCATTCCTTTTATTTTTTAAATAGAAATTGGTATGGCCCTGACAAATCCATTGCACGGTGAGAGAAGACCAGGTTTTGTTGGAGGACCTTTTGAATCAGTAAAGTTAATGGTGGCGGACTTGAGATCAAGAAGCGACTATGATGTTATTGCTGTCGGTGACGCAAAAAGAATGGATGTTAAGGTTCCAAAAGGTGAAAAAATAATAGGAGACCTTTTGGTAAAGGGGCCATCCGTATTCAGAGAGTACTGGGGAAATCCAGAAGCAACGAAAAAGGAATTTACAGAAGATGGGTGGTTTATAACAGGTATCAGTTAGATTGCATTATAGCGTTCTTCTGAATCAATGAGCTAGTTCAATTTAATACGAAACGCAAATTTCGTATTTTGTGCATTAGGCGATACAGTGGAGTATCTTGATGGTGGATTCAAAATTCTCGGAAGAAAGTCTGTTGATATATTGAAAAGTGGTGGATATAAATTGTCTGCTCTTGAAATCGAAACACAGCTATTAATCACTCCCGGAAATAAAGGAAGTAGCTGTATTGGGCATTCCCGATCCTACATGGGGACAGAAGGTGATACTGATAACTTATTGAATTAATTACATATTCAAACGTTTATAATAATTCAAAAAAATGTATCAAACACTTTATTTAGTACTTGCGAAAACTCAAAAGTGTATATAAATATTATATTTTTTTATCTAGGTGGCCGCTGTTGTAGCGTGGACCGACAAAGAATTGACAGTTAACGAACTTAGAGATTTAGCAAAGACGCGGTTGGCTCCGTATGCGTGTCCAACAGTTTTGAAATCGATGCCTAGAACTACCAAAAAATCATTTAGGAAAAGTCAACAAAAAGGAACTCGCGAAGATATTTGGTTAAATTATCAAAAAAATCCACAATAAAAAATAATAAAATATATTTTAGTACTCGCTCAAAATTATTGTATAATAAAAACAAAGAATTTGAATGCAAGTAATCAATCATAGTGCTGTTTAAATCAAGTATCAAGTTCTTAAGTTTTTTTCTTCAGTTGGTTAACATCAGTGTCAAATGTTTTTAAAAGGTCTTTGTAAACGGATCTAAATTCACTTTCTTTAAATAACTCTTCTTCAGAACTTTCATCATGGCTATCCGAGTCACTTTCACTAAAAGAGCTGTCAGAGCTGCTGCTACTTGAATCTGTTAATTCTCCACTCTCCCTCTCGGATTCGTCATTACGCATGGAATTTCTTTTCTCTCTGTTGCTCTTTAACTTTTTTCTCGNAAGAGCTGTCAGAGCTGCTGCTACTTGAATCTGTTAATTCTCCACTCTCCCTCTCGGATTCGTCATTACGCATGGAATTTCTTTTCTCTCTGTTGCTCTTTAACTTTTTTCTCGTCGTAGCCTTCTTTTTCAAAATCCTCTCAAATTCATTTTGCGGTTCTTCTTCTTTATCGCTTTCAAAATATTCACCAAAGAAATTGGAGGTAACATTTTCTTGAACTGTAGAAACCGTGTAGCAATCTTCCAAAGCGACGCACAGTTGTGGAAATTCCACAATACATTTTCCCGCGAAATTTTCACATAACGATTTCGACATATCCAGGATATAAAATCTAAAATTGATCAACAAATTGTATCAACAATATCTTGATATAATCCAACAACTCAACAAGCAATTTTCGAAAAAATTCTTTCTTACTTTCTTTGATTATTCGGCACTTTGTCAGCAGACATCAAAACGGAGATGTTTGAAAAATCTGTTGCTCTGTAAACTTGCAAGGGATCATCCGATCCTTGGCTCTTCCAGTAGTCTTCACTTTTTTGAATGCACCCTTTGACAACGTCTTCCAACTTCATTGTTTCTGGACACCTACAATTTATTAAGTATAGATAGTACAGTGTACAGTATAAAGCTTCCAAACAAAAGTCTTCTAATATAATAAATTAATAGCAATGCACTATGCACATCATATTTTGTTACGCAACTTACTCATTTAGAGTTAACGTATAAAAATTTGCGTTGATAAAGGAAATTTTTATGTGCCAATAAATGCAGTTTTCATTTGGCAAGAAAAATGAAGTGTTTTCCCAGTGTTTTTCAAATCTTTCTGGTAATGAATTTACGTTGATGCCCCTGAAGAACGCGACTTTGGTT
>JAANSP010003351.1:0-11443 GCA_036850745.1 Homidia socia
CTATGTAGCTAAAAAACAAATCATTTTTTTCAATTCATTGCTTGAGCACTGGTCGTCAACGTTGACGCTAGAAGCTCCATTTGGGAAAATGATTATGCAAATCTTCATGAGCATTCAAAATAGGGCCAAGGAAATTTTTTGAATGTTAATTCTTAGCGTTATCGGTTATGTATATTCCTTGTTAGTAGACGAAATAAAAAGTATAACTGAGTTAATGATTGGTATCTACATTAAACTGCATGCAAATAATGATATGAGCCCAAATCGCAAAGCACCTATTATACTACTATACTTACACTGTGTTTTCATACCTTATCGATTCAAAAAACCGTGATATTCCTCAGAAACAGTTTGGAATTTGGAGGAAATTCAAAAAAAATAGAGTGATGGTCCTTTTTACCTGTCCTTCACCATATAAGTCACAAGGGAAAGACTCCTTAGTGTATCCTGAGCAGTCCCACGTTAAACTAGTGTCCCATGTTCCAACTTCTACTTGATCATCTTCTCTCTCAATCACTCCACGTGAAGGACATTTATGCTCATTATTGTGTTTTCTATTCATCTTATTGCTAATTACATCTCTGCTGACTTCTAATGAAGAGTATGTTACACATGCTTGCTGAAGTTGACTAAAGCACTAAAGCAAAAGTCAGTTTTTCAAATTACCATTGATAGTTTGTGTAAAGTTACAATCAAAAATGTTAAGATTAAAGCGTGAGCTGCTACCGTCTTCATTTTTCCGTTACTGCACGTAAAGCACTCGGTTCTCCAGTTTTTCCCATGTTTGACGCAATTGAAAAATACACTTGAGTCCGTGTGCGTTACTAGACCTTCTTGCGAGCATAAGAAATCACCAGATATCACATGCGAGCTACAGTTGTATGGTTTTGGGGGCAACCGTTTCCCACAGTTCTCAATGCATTGTTTAATCGTTTTCTCAAAGCAGGTGTTTCCTGGACAAACATGGCACTGACTGATTATGGTTCCCCCTGTATTTTCGCTACATTCCATATAGACACTACTGTCACCTATAATTATTGAAAAGTACTTGAGCTTATATTTATCTGTTTTCTAGAAAGCATGCAAATTAGGTTCTTGCCTGGGAATCCGTGTAAACCAACCCCGAGGTAACAGCATGGGAGAAATTGGTAACCTTCGCAGTCATATGAAGTCGTCTGAACCTGATTAACTAAGGCACTTAATTTCGGTTTCCGTAAAAATGGGTTTACGGTTTTAGGTGTACCCCTTTTGGCACTATATAAATTATTGGGACCCTTCTTTTTCCTCCCAAATCCATTTTGTCCATCTCTGATATTGCCGCAAGGGTTTCCACCATTTGGAATACAAGCTTGATGCTCATGGGAGAAACATGTCCCTATTTTGCTATTGCATGTGTAACAGACATCGTGCCACCGCCCCCACTCTTTAAAGCATTGAAAGTAAATCGATAAATCTTTCCCTACCGTAAATAAACCCGTTTTCGTACAGTTGAACATTTTATCTTTGCAGTCATATTCAACTATGCTGTCTTTATTTTCAGTTTCTATAGTTTCTATAGTTTCTATTCCGACTTGCTCACAGGCTTCCTCAAGGCAGTGGCCTAGCTCTGGACTGAAGCACTGATTGGGTGGGCAAATGTTGTGGGTATAAGTAAGTGTTTTGAATAAATAGAAACAATTATGATACCGATTAGGACTGTCTGCATCCACAAGCTTTCCAACTTTGATACACTTGAACTCTCCATCCACCTTGGTAAATGAAAAAAAATATATTCTCAGTTTCTATAGTTTCTATTCCGACTTGTTCACAGGCTTCCTCAAGGCAGTGGCTTAGCTCTGGACTGAAGCACTGATTGGGTGGGCAAATGTTGTGGATATAAGTAAGTGTTTTGAATAAATAGAAACAATTATGATACCGATTAGGACTGTCTGCATCCACAAACTTTCCAACTTTGATACACTTGAACTCTCCATCCACCTTGGTAAATGAAAAAAAAATATATAAGTCAAACAAAAATAAAAGAGGAAGACTCGTTAATAAAGCATGCAAAATTGAATGACGTTATTAGCGCCACACCACCGTACAGGGTGAAAAAGAGTGATTTTGAACAAGATGACCAATGAGGAAAACAGTATTACGCTGCTCACTGAATTTTTCGTTCTAGTTATTGGGGACCGATACATCTTATCCAAGAAATCCCAAGGAGCTGATTGATAACAATCTAAAATGTTTTACTTTTACTCTTGGTAATTTATTTACTTTTTAAAAGTCCCAAGTCGCCAATAAATTATTAGGAAACCGTTTTCATGACTGTTTAGTCAATACTTGATATAACTAACAGTTTACTGATGTTAAATTGAGTAAAGAATACAACTTACATTACATGGTCATTCATCACAATGCAATAATTCTTAAAGACAATAAATAGTAAATTCAAGTACCTAAACAATTTGTCCTTCATATCTTAATTTACCTTGACGTCTCAAGTACATTTTCAACTTACAATGATTCATTTTCAAGAACAAACTTATGAAATATCCAACTTGTTTTAGAATCACTGACTTATTAAGAGAAGTTGAAGAGTTAATCCAACCGCAAAATCCATGCAAGCCAAAGGAGTGAGTCGGTCCACAAAGTTGATTGACCCGAATTTAATTTTAATAAGAGGACATGAATGATAAAAGCGCTGTTTCCAACGAGCAAACAAGCTTCCGCTTGTTTTCCCTACAAATATGCCTTGTCTCTTTCTTAGTTTCATCACCATCCTCTCAGATTCTCTGTACACGCCTGCCATTCCTCCAACAGTTATCACCACGGCCATTGCACAATCTAGTCCAATAACGGCAAACATGAGAATCGAAACAATGTATTGAGATGTCCAAGGGTAGTTTGATAACGGTTGTTGTACAAAGTGATATGAGAATGGTTGCTGCAATGACAAGAACGCTCATAAACACTCGTTTTTGTAGTTGATTGGCAAGGCCAGCGAGGAGTTGAATGTGTCTGTAGATTACAGCGACTTTGGCATCATTCTTATCAACAGCTTCTTCAAACCTGCAATTAAAAAATAAGGTGCATTTTTAAGATCATGCTTTTTAAAATTATTATAGACTTAAACTATAAAACTGACGTAACAATGTAACCCCGGAGACTGAGTGTGCACAAAACTTGAATCCCGCTGACCACGAACAATGAAACATTCAATGTGAATGCCCAGGTCCAGTGATTCGCCAAGAATATCAGTACTTTCACTAGCCAGTTCCATTATTGGATCAAGATTCCATGGTACCGAGAAATTACATTCTTGAAGAAGCCAAAATCCTGCAAGCGACGGCTTACAGGGGTGCATCCAATGAAGTCCGTACAAGAATGAGATGGGAAGAGACAATACGGACGTGCAAAAAGCCTTTGCAAAATATACATTCAACCTTTCAATTAAAGTGGACGTAGACTTTCTTTTCTTGACAATTTGATCCGGTATGCCATTGCAGTAGCGATCTGTAAAATCTAGAATGCCATTCACGTAAATGCAGAGAACGTCCGCCTGCCTGCGGCATACTTGTAGCTGAAAGTGGCTTGAGAATACGTAGAGAAAACCAAAGCCAAAAACAAATTTATCCGTAAAGCTGTAGAATGTTGAACTTTGGGAAAATGTAATGTAGCCTTGCAAGCCAAGCAGAATCAGGATGCTTGCATGGACCAACAGTTTTTGTTTTAATTTACGGTGCTTAGCATGAAAATCCAAGACCAAGGACATTTTCCTTGAGGTGGGGTTCCAAGTGATTAGGATGCTGTTGAGACTTTGGGTAATTTGGATGATGAGAGAAAAGTATGAAAGATTTTCTCGAAGCATATTACTACTTTTCTTTGTTTGGAGAAACGTGAGTGCAATGAATTATAGTTTTTGCTCTAAGCAACGCTATGAAACTACAAGAGGATTTGTTTGCGACCAAAGTACATATCCCATGTTGCCTAATTTCTGTATCATCAAAATGAATAAAGTAAATTAACCGTTTAATTTCATTTATTCAGTAATTAACGAAAATTCTGCCACACATGTTTAATCAAGTTAACCCATTATGATCAATGGTCAAGGCTCCTATTTTATACACGAAAATATATATTTGGCGGAAGAGTGAAAACAGGTTCAGGTTACCTATAAAGCAATAAGGTTAAACAAGAAAATACATGGACGATGTACAGAATTACTACTTGTAAAAATATTTTGCAGTAGAATTCTCGTCATAATTTTGTGACATATTATGTGTGGGAAATGATAAGAGAACCAGATAAACAGGTGGTTCTCTGTGTTTATGAAAATTAAATTTTAATTAAGTTGAAGGGTTAATTGTAGCGGAAAATATTTCCAAAAGACAGACAGCCACGTGTAATGCTTGATAGTATCAGGAATCATAAACTAAAAAAATATTTACTTTGTGGTTAATTAGTTTACTGACAACTGCCTTCCACAGACAACAAATTTTCTGCTATTAAATTTTAACCTACAAAAGCAAATAACATTTATAAACATGCCATTTGATATTTTCCTTTCCTTATTGACTTGAAGGCTTACATCACGTGTGTTTCAGACTGTCCAACCTGTTTTTAAAATTTAAATACAACCTACAACAGTAATCTATACCAAAGCTAATTGTAAAGCGATATTCATGTTTTTCCGAAAACGCCCAAGTTTAGGTTGAATTTTGACGATAAAATCCAGTTCAAACGTACTGTGCGATATTTAAATAAACCGCTACCATTGTCAGCAAATATTAAATTTAGAATCGGTATTTAAACAACCAAACAAAATTTAGTATTCAAAAAAGTATTTGCAATTGCAAATGCAGTGTAATTTAGAATGAAAATTAACTAACTCTTTGAAGAAAATCATATAGATGTATTATAGCAAGAACTAGGTTTCTCACTGGTAAAACAAATGGCTTTAATATTTAATAATTTGAAATTTGCAAAGCTTTCATTATCATCAGCCAGTAATTTCACTGTTCTTTTGTTTTTTCATACTTCATTGTACCTAAATATAGGTCATGTATAGGCAAATCGGCATTATTTCTAGCATTCCCAGGTTCGGGTAACCAATAATTTTTTGAGCGTATTATAATGTCGTGCCAATAAATCAAACAAACAGTAAATCACTTACGTTGAGGAAAAGAGAANGTATTATAATGTCGTGCCAATAAATCAAACAAACAGTAAAGCACTTACGTTGAGGAAAAGAGAACCTGCTCAAACACAAACTTGTTAAATTTAAAAGAACAACCAATAGAAAATTTCCAATGCTGACACGTCATTTTACACAACCGCTCATAAATTTGTCTGTTATTGCATTTCTGTGAAATATAAGTTGTAGCAAGACAGTGCATTTACTTATCACAGATTTACTGTTAAACTTGATTGATAAATTGTATAAACCACAAATTTTAATTTATGATTAAATTATGTTGATAAACATTTCATTGACATTATGTCAAGTCGGGGAAAATACAAACTATACCAATACTAATCAAATCAATTTAATATTGAAAAGCAAAATATCTTGCTTCCGCAATAGGTTCTCACTTAGCCCCAAGATTGTATGCACATTTCATTTTCAACTTTACCTGAGCTCAATTAGACAAACCGAGTTCATAGTCTAGTCGATTGACATAAGGCAGAGCTGTTTATTGTTTACTTGTCAAATTTCAATCACATTATTTGCCATCTTGTGATCATTCCCTGAAATGTCTCGTACTTAATTTAAAGCATAAGCATATTCATGTATGTAAACTTATATTGATATAATTAAATCCTACATTAATTTTACGTTTTCTGTTTGTCTAGGATGCGTATTTTAGTGCCCAAGACTTCGACGATTTTCAAATTATCTAATTACAAAAATTGCCCCTAGAATTCTTTACGGTTTCCACAATGTCAGATTTTCAGCAAACTCTTAGCAATTCAAGGTCAATTGCTGTTGAAGGCATGGAAGAATATATTTAATAGCATTGATTAAATACATAGTATAGCAACAGCAGCGGGGCAAACTGGTTTGTTACTAAAAAGTGGACTATTAAATGTGATGCTATATTTATGGCATCGTGAAAGAATGAAATTAAATAAGCATTAACTGACGGTAATTTATTTACAAATATCAACATTGATATCCTCGGATCATGAATCGTATCGTATTGAATACCCTGAAAATAAGAAAAATTTCATTTTCACTAAAGTACTTAAGATGTGCACCGGCAGTTTTCTGTCGAATCAATATTGTCTTGACTATATAGTCTTGAATAAATGCTTTCACATGTTTAGTTATTTTTAGTAATTGATGATACAATAAAAATCTTCAAAATTTTGCACAAATTTGCCAAAAAAACATGTGGAATGAAGAATTTTACTTTATTGCTACTAAGAATATAGACTTCAAAATTTGAATTTTAACTAATAGTGATACCATACCATGACACGATCGGACTTAAAAGAGAGATTATATAGTAGCATACCGTTGCTACATCCAGTAACTGTTACACAACTAATAAGCTGTTGTGTATTTTTCTGACCAACCAATAACAGTTGTCCAATTCATATAAATTTGGCACTTGTCATTCACCAATTTTACCAAATTTAATCAGGTACATATTGTTTATTTTCGTTTACAAAAATGAACAAATCAAATTACAACGAGTAAAAAACTGAAAATTTAAAGCCAAGTCCCAAAACCTAGTTGATATTTTGCTCGCATTCCCAACCCAAGTCCTCTCCAGTGTGGCAAAGACAGTAGTATGGACGACAATATGAAAGGGGGTAACCTTTCTGAAGGCAATAAGAGTCACAACCTCCTTTGTTTCCTGAGGTGAGTCCACCACAATGGGATGTTCCAAATGATACTCGTTCACAAAAGTGAGAAGATTCAAACTGCTGATACGCAAATGTCGGTTCGTTGAGAACAACAACCTTAAAGAAGTATATAGCAATACCAGACCCTAATATTATTCAAATTTTGGTAAAAATTAGATATTATAAATTTTTAAAAATAATTATAGGTACTCTTACTGATGCTGAGGTCAAAGTCAATCCAAGAAGGAAAATAATTTTGTTCATTTTGGTAAAAAAACTTTAAATATTATTCAAATTTTGGTAAAAATTAGATATTATAAATTTTTAAAAATAATTATAGATGCTCTTACTGATGCTGAGGTCAAAGTCAATCCAAGAAGGAAAATAATTTTGTTCATTTTGGTAAAAAAAAACTTTATTGGTGCGTTCAATAGAGAAAAATGCCCTGTTTAGTGCGTACAAGTGCAAACGACTAATGACACTAAATCCTCGTTTTTGCAAGAGATTTAGCAGCCCGTTAAATCTATCTACTTAGGTAGGATACGTACCATTCATTTTTGGTATGCAGAAACGGTAGTTTTTTGTCCTTCTTGTTTTCAGATTGTCGCATTGTCCCTTATCCTAACCAAACTGGTTTTACAGAAGAATCAGCCCATATACAGCTACAAATAAAATGTATCTACATGCATTGCAGAATTGTACATTTTATTTACCTGTCACAAAAGTTTGCATTTTGAGGACTGATTGATCTGCTATGTGTCAAATGCATGTTAGTAGTTAGTGCTCATCCCACTATGCTTGCAAATTTTTGAAAACTATTTAACTTTGTTTTGGCAGTCCATTTCACTAAAACTACTCTACTCTCTGATATCTACATGCATTGCAGAATTGTACATTTTACCTGTCACAAAAGTTTGCATTTTGAGGACTGATTGATCTGCTATGTGTTAAATGCATGTTAGTGCTCATCCCACTATGCTTGCAAATTTTTGAAAACTATTTAACTTTGTTTTGGCAGTCCATTTCACTAAAACTACTCTACTCTCTGGTGGTAAAATAAGTAATAAAAATCCCATCAGGGACGCGACTTCCGTTTTGATAACTGAAAAAGCCCCAGTGAATTTCAAAAATGTACATAATGTTGTCTTAATGAGTAGCTAGACTTAAGTCAAGTGGTTGCTGTGGTGATACCACAACGTTTTCGTCATCACGTATATTATCTGTTTCATCCTCCAACTCTGCGGAGCTTAATGGAAAATGAAGTGGTGGAAGTGGCGGAAGAGGTGGAACCGATGAGTCAACTTGTATTTCTGCTGCTGAAGATCTACATTCAGCATCTTCAGTTGTCTGAGTTTCTTGTTGTATTAATGAATGAAGTGATATTGCTGATGCAAGCAAGGGACTTGTCCGCTTCCTCTGTAGCTGTAGTTGTATTGGGGATGACTTTCCTACTGTTGTTTTTGCACGCGGTTCGTCTTCCCGCACTTGGGTGGAGGATATCGGAACAGAAGGTGAATTTATTATTTTTCACTATCCCATTTAGCTTCAATAAAACAGTACGTGTCAACTGCAGCTCCAACTGCAAGTCAAGCTGATTTTGTTCCCAAAGCGTCAACTTTCTCCTGACTTGGCTAAACATGCTGGTAACTTCCTTTTGAAACTCGGCAACTTCCAACTGTCGTCCCTTGAGAGAAACGTCATCCTCTCCACCGACGTCCATAATTTGGCTCTCCATTTTCCAAATTAGAACGTCAAAACACTGTTGCAGACTTTCCAACTGTGCTCGAATCTTTACCAAAGAGTTCACCTCACTAATTCTATTTTGCTTTGCTGCTCTTACTATAATTTGGCTCTCCATTTTCCAAATTAGAACGTCAAAACACTGTTGCAGACTTTCCAACTGTGCTCGAATCTTTACCAAAGAGTTCACCTCACTAATTCTATTTTGCTTTGCTGCTCGTTCCAAGGTTTTATTTTTGGTTTTCAGTCGACTAATTTCCAACATTTGAGTTTTCACTAGATTTCTCAATACCTCGAGTTCTATTTCCAGTTGTATATTCTTTTCGACAGGACTGCTTTCTTCTGCAGAAGTGATTTGCACCGGTTTAGAGGGTTGGTCAATTTGTTCATGCTGTTTTTGATTATCCGTCTCGCTGTAATCCTGTGGATTATCAGTCGAACTCTTGGTAGTATTACTGATTGCTATTAAATTCGCCATCATTTTTCCCACTCGCTGAACTACAAACACCTGTACTGTTTCACTAAAGCCTGCTCTCCTACTTCTGATACTGTTTCTTTACCAACAGCCAACAGGTTTATTCGCTTAAAGGCAAAAAATTGGGTCTTATTGTTATCATTTTTTCCTTGTGCATGGCAATGCCCTACAACTGCTTTATGAATATTTTGGGAAAAATATCCGGTAAATGCAAAACTGCAAAACAGCTTTTGTATAAATATTTAAAAATTTGACCCAGTTATGTTTTGTTTTCAAGAAATTCATTTAATAATATTGGTGGAAATAGACCAGTATAATACCAATACCAACACCACGTGCATGTCATATAACTTTATGAACATTTTGGGAAAAATATCCGGTAAATGCAAAACTGCAAAACAGTTTTTGTATAAATATTTAAAAAAATTGACCCAGTTATGTTTTGTTTTCAAGAAATTCATATAATAATATTGGTGGAAATAGACCAGTATAATACCAATACCAACACCACGTGCATGTCATATATGTACTAAGCCTATTTTGAATAATTCACTCGTACTCGGTTTTGCAGCTAAAAATGGGCACAGAAATAGGGTACTAAATGCACGTGTGCAATAATGGAGAAAGTGTGCATGAAGTGGAAGGAAAGGAGGGATTCTTAATAATTGATTGACCTTCTCTCGGTTTCCCTTCTCTCTTGGTACGCTCTAATTAATGTTATTGAACGGCTTTTGCAATGCTATTATAATTATCGTGCATTTTATATATTTATTGATACATTTTTATGATGACCCAGATGCTCAAACTGAGTTGACATTGGCATGTTTGCAATGAAAAATATTTCAGTACCAAAGGCTTTTACAGAAGGAAAATGCATGGAGTTTAGCATACTAGTTTCCTGTACTTTTTACAACATTGTTTTTAAATTTATTTGGCTGAAGAATCACGATTAAAGTGCATGTGGTCAGTTTGATAGGTGCAAACTTGTGCCATTTCAACAAATAGGAAATTTTATTTTAAATAAAACTGGCGAATTCAAAATTCGAAAAACACACGATGAAAATTTTCACCGTTAAATTTATTTTATCATTTAAAACGTTGCTATAAGCAACTTGCTAAGCTTTTTCATACTAGCGACACAACCGAAGCAATGCCAAATTTTCCTGAAAATTCATCACAGAAAAGTAAAAGATTAAGTAAAAGAGTGGAGTTAAGAGTAATAATATTGTGATTGGTAATACACTAACGAATATGACATCAGTTTAGAGATTCTAAACTTTAGAATTAGTTGTTCAAATAACTGTGCACGCATGCCTGTGTACAACACACAAGCTTTTTTTTGCATTAAGATCAAAAAATGCTCTGTTTTCCTTGTCCAAAAACGTTATTCTGCTTGACTGTTAGCTGTTGGTTGACTAACTTGAACTTGACTCATTCACATTGAAGCTATCATAATCATGATGATAATGTGATGATGAGGGAGGATGACTCATCCATCGTTATGAAAAGATACAAAAATATAATATTCATCAGTTTCATCACACTGCACTGTGATGTGTGGTGGATTTCAATTTTCAATCTGTCTGACGTAACGTAAGGCAAGTCTTCTGGTGCTAAGTAAACTACGCAATACGCATCATTTCATCCACTTCCACTCTGCTGCTTGCTGTTCTATTCATGCAAAGCACTTTGCTCTTCTTCTATTATAGAAGTTCTATAGCATTGCATTGTAGTGTAGATGTAGGTAGAGTATCTCTGAAAAAATTGTAGCCTTACTTCTTTCATGCACGAGGAAAATACACGTTGCTTTGGTCATGATTTGTCTGTTGATCGTTTTTGTTGGGTAGTTGGGTACAAATTTGTACGTTTGTTTTGTTTTGATCGTCAGATGAGGAGGACGAGAATCAATTTTTTGTTTTGTGAAAGTAGCCTATTATCTTGTTCATACAGACAGACTCTTGTGCTCAGTTCAGCAGTAAAATTTTGCATTGTGTGAAGAACTGTGAATTATAAAAATTATAAAATTAAATTGTTCGTGTAGTTTATTGGATAGAAACTATTTAAAATAATCGCATAGCGTTTCCTGAAATATTAAAAGTTTGACAAAAGATACAAAAAGCCGGGTCAGGTAAGAGTAACAACAAGAGGGCAGTTATATAATTTAGTTTATAGATTCAATGCAAAATCCAACGGTTATTAATTATATTTAGCGAAGTCAAGTCCAATTAATCCATCCAATACAAAATAATGGATGGTAGTAGTTGTGCTTGGTTGTGTATTTACGCGTACACCTTTTTTGACTATTGTAATTGAAATTTCAAGTTGTTTTAATAATTTTCTCCTTTGATTTTTGTTGCTAGAAATTAAGACAGAAGGATAAGAACATTATAG
>JAANSP010003352.1:0-11442 GCA_036850745.1 Homidia socia
ATGATGTTGTTGATGATGATGTGGAGTAGCTTTGTTTTTGACAGACGACGCATGTACATCAATGTAGTTATTTGGACGAATAATTACAGGAGCACCTGATTTTCCTGGATATACTGGAATTGTAGGCACAAAAGGCTCTTCTGCAGCCACAGTATCATATATGTTATCTACACTTTTGGAATGTTGTAGCATCCCCGAATTTAATTGGTGGGTTAAATGATGAATGGACAGCCGTGGAGCTCTGTACAGAACCTGTGCTGTTGCCGGAATTGCAGTTGGAGCTGGACTAGCATACGCAGTTTGAATTTGAATTTGAGGCTTTGTTGAAATTATCCGCGCATCCACCGGTGTGGAATCTGCTTCCGTCGAGGTCAAATCAGCCATGCTCTTCCGTGGTTTTGGTGGTGGTTCTGGTCGCTTGCCTTCACTTAGTAAGTGTAGCGCTGTAGTGGACCTAGATGCCGGTTTTGATGGCAATAAATTGCTTTTCCCTGAAGGCTCTGATACATTTACATGCACAAAAGAATCTGGTTTTCTACGCGGAAGAGTGCTCATATTTACTTCCGGTGGAAGAGGAGACGAAGAAGAGGGATTTGTACAAGCTTTAGTTGGTTTCCCCACAATTTTCCATAGCTTATTTGCATTTGGCTTCTTTGGAAGTGGGGGAGGCATTAATGGTGGTAGTTGTACGTAGTCAGAATCCGTATCAAAGTTGTCACTAACGGTTCTCGTGCTGGGATACCTTCCTTGTTGCAGTTTCTCTCCAAACTCGACATAGTTGTTCATTTGGCTTGGTGGTATCGTAGGAATAGCTCGACGAGACTTTAAATTGTAGGATCCATGTTTTCCCTTACTATCGTTGCAGATAATGTTGGAACAGCACTTTCCATTCTGCTTTGAGCTTCGTAAGCATTTCAGGGAGGCAACTTTAGGCGTAAGACCATTTTCTTTGGACGGTGGTGAGACTACATTTGGGTTGTAACTTTGTCTGCACTCATTCTCGCATGTGGGAGTCACCCCGTTGCAACCTTTTGAGGATGAGTTCTCCTCGCCAATATTATTACTTGTAAGNCCCCGTTGCAACCTTTTGAGGATGAGTTCTCCTCGCCAATATTATTACTTGTAAGTTTGTCCATTTTATGCTTGCATGTTCCGTTTGTTACTCCAGCCTTACGGCTTCCAACACAGCACCTCTCTTTGGGAACACACTTGCAAGACTTTTTCTGTGGATCTACCATCTTGACGCAACTGTACCTTGGTTTGGGTTTAGGAGCCTTTACGTTAATCTCAATATTGTCACCACCACACCTAGCATTTTTACTGTTACTGCACTTGACTTGATTTTCATCGATTATAGAGTACTGACGTTCACAACTACTGCTTCTACACAAACTGTCACTTTTGGACACTTGGATACTGTCCTTGGCTTTGGACATTTCTGGCTCATCACTAATTTCACCATAAACATGTTCGTCCTCCAATTTGTACTCTTCAGCTTCCTCTCTACAAGCCTGTTCCTGGCTTTGCTTGTCACATTTATTTGGCTTTTTACATGAGGACCCTGAGAGCACCGTTGTGTCATTGTGAGTTTCAAGAGGCATTCCGTCGTCTGTTATATCTACGGCTTTGAGAGTGGTCTCGCTAACCATGGACGGGGTGTTATTATGTTGATGAACGATTGGGGAATCTCCGTCTACTTCATCTTCTTCTACCGTGCAACAATTGCATTCACAATGACCTGCACAGTCTCCCTTCTCTCCTATAGTTCGAACGAGCATGGACGACCTGCATGTGGAAGTCGTTTCGGTTTGCTCGTAGTCTTGCTCACAGTCAGAGTCGCAGTACCAGTATTTGGCTTCATTTCCATCCTCGCCACAATGGTGATCCCCGTCGTGGTGACTATTTGAGGAGGTCAAGGCTGTGGAGTCTGTGGCTGATGATATATTACGATGGTTGCCAGCATGCAGCCTTGAAAGATGAGCTTTCGTGGAAACTGGTAGATGTTTATGGTGGTTGTGATTTAATGACTCCAGTGATGTAGAATTGTTGGTGTTATGAGTTCTCTCTGTGCAAATATCTGAGATTTCTCGTATCTCCAGGTCTTCTGTTAAAGATTCAAAAATAACGTATTACTATTATATTACACATAAATGACGGCTGCGGGGAACAAGCAGGGGAAAAAGTATTCAAATCACAGAAATGTAATAGTACTAAAAACTCTGCCCATAGCTTTCAAATAAAAATGTTCGTATGCATTCTGTGAGCTTCGGTAACAGAATGAGGAGGGATGAGTTTGTATAAAAAGTAACGAGGATGCTGCAGGGAAAACCGAGCAAGGAATAGTAAACATTGTTTGTAGTTTGTAAAGGGATAAAAGGGAATCTCATCATGATGATGATGATGTGAATACCAAACCTAACTTGGTAATCTTGGTATATAGCAATAGCAGTCTTTTCGTTCCTGAGCAGGCTTTTAACTTGCATAAAAATCGTGTAAAGCAAAAAAAGGAAACAATAAAAGTTGTTCTTGCTGCACAAACCTTCACTCCCATCCAAGCTGTAAACACGGTCGGAGACTATGCCTGAGGTGGTGTTGGATGAGGCGTTGCTGATGACAGAAACTCGTTGATGTTCACTAGACTCTCCAGTGAGCAAAAGCCCATCAGCCCATAATGATAAGTCCAGCATCTTGTTGTCATCATGTTTGGTGGACGAAAGTGTAGAGTTACAACTAGACTCTCCACCGGTACTACTAAGAGAAGACGCTTTATGACCGTTGCCATTGTGGTGGTTATGATGCTGTTGGTCTGAGGACAGAAGAAGCTTATTGCCGTTTGTCAAAGGGAATTGATGTGTTGAACGACAAAGAAGGAGAAGATGTCGGGGGACTAGCTCGGATGCTGCAGTAAAGGAAAGCTTTTGCGTTGAGCCCGACCATGGACAAGGAACTCCACGAATCTCAAACTTTTTTCGCTGTAAAATAAAAAAATAACAGCATTTTACGTAAAAATTAAATAAATATTTTTTGTAAAAGTATTCATCAAAACAAACATAACAATACGATATTTACCTCAAAATACAATTTTGTTATATTAGCCCACAAAAAGGTAAAACGGGGCTGGTCGGGAATTTCATATGCACCGGTAGTATTCTACAGAATGCAACAGATTACACATTTAATTTTTAAGCTGCATTTTTAAAAATTATTAAGTAAAAATAATCATTTTTCAATCCAAAGAATTTGACTAACATGATATATTTCTATTCCTTTTGGAGTCACCCCAATCCATGCTGGAGCATCCTTTCCCTCTTTGGTCTTCAGTGTCATTCGAAAAACGTGCATGTTGTACTGTGGCATCACCGCACGAATGAAAGCAAGACGTGCTTGTTGCTGGCTGAGTCCAGCACAAGCTTGATGGGACCGATGAAGAGATGGGCCAAGGGTTGATTTCAAAGAATGAGTCCATCTTGGCATCTCTTGACAAGGTCTCCAGTCCCCAAGTTCTGATTGTAAAGCGTACGCTACAGTTTGTACAAGATTCGCTACGTTGCATCTTGGAGCAGCAATTAAGTTTTGTCGCAGTTGTAAATAGTAATGAAGTAGCGTTACGACATCACTGCAAAGAAAAAAACATTATTGAAATCATGATAATGAAATAAAAGAAACACGTTACTTTTAACAAAAAAAATGCAAACGTAAAATTTGTCGCAGTTGTAAATAGTAATGAAGTAGCGTTACGACATCACTGCAAAGAAAAAAACATTATTGAAATCATGATAATGAAATAAAAGAAACACGTTACTTTTAACAAAAAATGTAAACGTAAATAAAACCACATGTCTCATGAAAAGATAAGGCACAATTAATCAATCATTTCATGCTAGTTTGTGTCCCACAATATTCAATATTGCAGCAAAATACGCCCAATTTCATTGCAAACAAGCCCTGTCTCTATTTTTAAATCCTTACAAAAAAGCGTTACAGATCATTCTCACTCTACTAGAGATACCTAATAATAGTCTCTTGAACTTGTTATAGGGCAAGCATGCTGTGTTATGTGCAGCGTGCACCCCAGCGTGTGTCATGCATGAATGTCAAAATGTAAAGACAAATGATGTTGGAGGTTGACGTTAGTGTTTGCCGGTCACCAACAATGGTGAAGAGGGCAATAATCCGTGATGGTATCTGTGGAGAAACGATTAGCAATTGATGCCTTGGATGGACCCCAAATCAATATCCGTTTTTACTTAAGAAATTGAGCCACGACACGTTTGTAAAGTTTATCGTAATAAACTAGTCAAATAAAATTCAAGGCATACAAAGATGAAGCTAATATGGTTTCCTTTCTTTAAAAAACCAGAACCTCAATGCTTGCTCTCTTAACTTAAATTTAGTGGTTTACTACTACATACATCGTGTCGTAGCGAACAAAAAATGATGTCACAAACATTTACATATTTGTATTTGAGAAAGGTAAAAAACAAAAGGTCAGTTAAAGGTCCTTCTCTGATCTACCTACATCAACTAATCAATCAACAAAAAATTCTTTTCTGACATTCATATTATCTTTAGGGCATCATTTTAGTGAACATAAAATCTGTTCTAATAATGCTACGTGAATATCCATGCATAATGCATAATATTACCATGTCCATACATTCTAACGACCTGACATGAATACATTCATATAGCACATGTCAACGTCACACTCACACTTGTCCAAAGTCACACCACAAAAGTCATAAATTGTGTTTCCTTCTGAAAACCCTTTATGAAGGGACAGAGGATGTAATGTAGGCATACACGCAACAAAAGTATTGTTCTGTGGTGTCAAAGGAGATTTATGGCTTTTCTACATGGTTGTCAGAATAGTAAAATGCGTTGGCTTTAAAGAAGCATATTATGGAAAGGAGAATACTACTTATAAGCATGTAAATGGGTATCTCATTGTCACACTTCCATCTAAGCATTCCATATGCTATTCTACTTTCCAAAATCTAAAAACTACAAATGAAAAAAAGAATCCAAATAAACTTACAAAGTTTGGGGCAGCGTCTCCAAATAAAAGTGGACCCGAACGTAAAGGACAAGCGCAGGCTTGTTTCTTTCCTGTAACAAATAAAATCATAATCATGATTAAACATAAATCTTACAAATGATAAATTTCAATCATTTTTCAAGGAGTACCCAGAATAAAATAATGCAAAGCTATTTATCCAGCATTTAAGCATCATGCGCACTAGAATAAGTAAGTACTACGTTCATAAATTCCTCCTCCAGGCACACTTTAATGGATATGCTGTATAAACTATAGAAAAATCTTTCCGAGCATTATTATTATCATGGTCCCTGAAAATGCATACATACTTTACAAGCAATAATGACTGGACTTCTAGCCAGAAAAAAAACAATGACGATGATGAGATGAGAACACTGGTTCCTTTGGTTCTTTTTGGTACTTTGCCATGCTCGATCATAAACCAGCAAAAAAGTTCAAGGTGTATTGTTGTAGTATGCAAGCATACCAAGCAAGCAAGAGGAAGCGTCTATACAACAATGCATATATTATTATTGTCCTTAATGCAAGCAAGAACATCTTCTTATCAGTATCATAATCATCATCGCCACAACTTTTAAAATGACTTTAAGCATGCCCTTCAACTTTTCAGGTTCAGATTGGCGTATAAAAAGTCTGGTGGACCGTGAGGCATGTATGTAATGCTGCCACAGGAGATTGTTGATCATCATCATTATCATCATCATCGCCATCATGATCCTTCGTCCAACCTTTTTTCCCTTCTAGTTTCCATCTTCTAGTTTTTCAAGCAGAAGAAAAGTAAAGACGAAAAGAACAAGAGCGAGAGAAGCTGCGCGATGCGATGAGGCTAGATGTAAATAACAGTGAATTATAATGGGTATTATCTCTACTACTACTACTACAACTACTAGTAGGACGAGTGTGTAGGTATGTGCAACAATCCACGCCACGCTCACGAGGAAGAAAAAGAGGAAAAAATGGATGAACAATATAATATCCTTATAACAGCTGCAGCTTACAACGATATATTGAATATATGAGGCTTTGCATACCTACCTACTCGCTGTGAAGAGAATAGAGAAGATGGAAAAAGTTTCCTGTCATTTCTGAAAAACGCCTCAGAAAATAGCTAGAGGCAAAAAGTATTTCTTTCTCGACAAAACACAGCAGATTCCTTTTTCTTTTCTCAACTGTTATTATTATTATGAATCATGAAGGTCCGCTCTTTTTTCATATAATCATGTTTTTCAAAAGAATGCTTTACGTTTAAAAACACAAAGTTGTTGTTGTGGCGTACGAAGGGATTATGCAATGCATATGCCCCAATTGCATGCATGTATTGAAGTAGGTATGTACATATTGGTGTACATCGCGTTGGTGTTTTTAGTTAAATCGACGAAACTGTGTCCCCAAAATCGAAATTCAATTCAGATGATTATAATAATGACCAGCAATTCGGAATATGACAAAAAGACCAAGCAGGTTCAAACTATTCTGAGGTGGGGGGAACTCCTGTTATGTAGTAGAACTATTTTTATTGTCAAAATTAAGGTAGTAAAATACCTACACAAGAAGATTTAAGCCTGATATTATTATTGGTAAATTTTTATGGAGGTATAAGACCACGCATTTACGAGTCTGTTGTAAGAATCCATATTATCCAATACCTGTACTTTGATTTGCTTTTTAAGCAACGAACATAAAAATGACAACGATCTCTGTAAGTATGCATCAAAGTAGGTATTTGTTCAAAATAAAAAAAATCCGAGAGAAACTTCTTTAGCCGGTTTTTTATAATATTATAACAATCATATAGTTATAATGATTGTACAAGATACACAACAATCATTTCATTGCCTTTTTTCCTTCATCGCTGCTGTTTGGGTTGGTAGTTTCTTTTGATGATAAGAAGACGATGAAAATTGGAATGGAACTTGAAAAAGGGAGAGAGAGAGCGAGAGGAACGAGAAGGTGTTCAAGTTTGTAAGAAACAACAAGGAGCAGAAGACAAAGGAGAAAAAAATCAAAATAGGCGGACGCACCTTGTACACAGATATGTTATAATGGAAACGAATGAAGCTCGTAAAATTTTCAAAAGGAAAGTAGCTACCGGAATTGAGTAGAATTTAGCCTGCGGGGTTGAAGCTTTTTTTCTTACATTTTAGCTGCAGTCACATCGTTATTCGCTTCTATGATGGTGATACTACCTTTTATATTCCTATCTGTTATAGTGAATTGAATACGCATACCTCAGAATTCTTCAGGGGTACGGACGTATGCTGATGGTGACCAGAGGTATCTAATTGAAGTCGTGATATAGGATGATAAAAACATATACCTATAAGAAACATATATGTTTATATTTATATAAGCGATACATTATTCATGTTATTTCATCCCTTTCTTAATACGCACACATACATAAGTTTTATATCAGCCTACCGAACTACATCGCCATCATCACTGAATTACTTTTTATCTTGATATCTAATGCCTGTAACAATTTTATGGGACTTATTCAGTTACATTAATTCTCCTAAATTTTTTTGTCAAAATGCTATATTAAAACTAAAAGGCAAATTTTTAGCCGAATCGACAAAAGAACCCTTAGGTAATTTCTTGCATCTTATAAAAATAAAAGTAGATTACAATTTATCCGATGGAAAAATGCTTGTAAACATTTAGTTTGCATTTTCGGATATGGAAAAGTAAAGAATTTTTAGTCGAAGCACATGTGTTTTAAAATGAACAGCAGATTGTATGCAGTCCACACACTATACACCTTTCATTTTACACATCTGAAATGGCCTTGACTAAGGACCCTTTCTAGAGTTCACCTGTTGAATTGAGCTCAAATTCTTTTCAAGAAACAATTTATCCCTTCGTCCTCTTTTTCTTTCTCTCTCTACTCTGCTTACCATCTGCTTTTCGAGAATTTTTTCTGTGAGAACTTTTGTGATTTGTTCCACAAGATGAGATCAGGTGGCTTAGAATGTCTGGTTACAGAAACGAAGGGGACTTGGCTGAAAACAAAGTAGGGTAAATAGTAAATAGTAAGTGGGGCCTGGGGAATGTGAATTCCACGAATATAATATTATTTTCGCTTTCTTGAAATAGAAAATTCAAAACCGATATACTTTAAAACTTTTCTACTTGGCGTACAGAGTCATGCTTCCTATATGACTACTATTATTATTGATATAAAGTCAAAATGTAAAGAAAATTGCATTATGACAATATTTCATTAATAATTCTACCGGAAAATTTAGAGAAAAGCATTATCATTATAACTTCATGAACATCAAGCACGTTCATGAAGGGTTAATGGCGCTGATAAACCGTGGTTTCATGATGGCGCTGACTCGACAATAATTGGAACTGGTGCCGCTGTCATAATAATCTTTTGCTAAAATTCTTTCTGAAAATTTAGCAAATCATCGTATGATAAACTTTTCTTGTGAAACAAACATTCTGGTCTTTGTACACTGCAATTTGTAGTGAGTCAGACTTTAGGAATTTTTTGAACTTCCTGCAGAAAGTCTTTTTCTCCAAAATTTAGATATTTTGCATCCTTTGTAATGTCAGACAATATCTTCCTGCTTGTTAAATATTTATTGGCACCATAAAACGAATCCTGGTCTTTGTACACTGCAATTTGTAGTGAGTCACACTTTAGGAATTTTTTGAACTTCCTGCAGAAAGTCTTTTTCTCCAAAATTTAGATATTTTGCATCCTTTGTAATGTCAGACAATATTTTCCTGCTTGTTAAATATTTATTGGCACCATAAAACGTTTAGCTTTATCATCTTTTGTTGGGATTGTCATACAATTACGGGGAAAGAAGAAAATTATGATTGACCACATTTGCATGTCAACGTCAAAATGTTAAATATTACCTCCCACACGACACGATCTAAAGTAGAATTCCCAACTAAATTGCAAAGTAAAAATTCATCTCTAGCTAGACTCTTTTTCTGGCTACATAATATTTTTGACACACACAGACT
The DNA here is from genome assembly GCA_036850745.1 of Homidia socia. Taxonomy (NCBI): domain Eukaryota; kingdom Metazoa; phylum Arthropoda; class Collembola; order Entomobryomorpha; family Entomobryidae; genus Homidia; species Homidia socia. Next base: position 9,047 of record JAANSP010003352.1, read on the forward strand.
CCTGAAAGAGACAGAAGGATTGTAATCAGGGATCACGCACTTTTATCTTTTCTACCAAAATCTGCGAAAAATCACTTTATTAACTATTTTCCTCCTAAAACATTACGTTTATTATGACCAAGTAATTGCCTTTTTTTATCTAATCATAAGTTCTTATGAACATATCGCTAGTTTACGTCCGTGAGTCAAGCAAAAAGAGAGAAGAGCTAAATTATACTTTTTTGATTTACTACTCAACCTGAAACAGGCATGGGTTTGGTGTTAGTTGTTTGCTACTAGCCTCAATTTATAGCACATTATTTCATTAATAAAGTTGAAGGGTATACCTATATTAAATTCATTCATCAATTTACGTCCGTGAGTCAAGTAAAAAGAGAGAAGAACTAAATTATACTTTTTTGATTTACTACTCAACCTGAAACAGGCATGGGTTTGGTGTTCGTTGTTTGCTACTAGCCTCAATTTATACCACATTATTTCATTAATAAAGTTGAAGGGTATACCTATATTAAATTCATTCATCAGTACTTTTTCTGTAAAAAAAATGTGATATGAGCGCATACAACAACACATTAGCAATGCAAATTAATTTTTAAACTTACTTAGCTTTTGGCAACTTTTTCAGCCTGCAGTAGAGAAATAATTGCAAAAATGCAATAAATATACAATGAAGATACAATGAGCGCTAAATTGAATGAATGAATGAAACTTTTGCTCTAGCAGCGGCACCACCACCGATCCCAATTTTTTTTTTACATTACACTGAATACTAATGTAAGTTTAATATGTTTTTGTCCTTATATGAAAAATTTATTAACTTTATGTTGCAGGACATTTGTTGCAAACTCAACACACAGCATTAAGAAGAACACAAGTACATCATGATGATGATGCATTAAATGCTGACAACAAGAAAATGATAATGTGTACATAATATATGCCTACACAACACACTTGCACCCTCTCTCCCTCTGACATTCTTTTCGCAGTGCTTACGCCAATGTAAGCTTATTTTGATGACTAACCTTGTGTGCATGATTAGTAAATTACTTAACTGTATTGGTAGTGAAGCCCATTATCATTATCAGAACATTTTTACTATTGGGGATTGTAATAATCATCATGCAATTTTGTTTCAGGTACATGACCTGTAAGCTTGTCCAATCCAAACAGAAGTTCTTTTACTTTTACAGTTTGTCAGTACAAAGCTAGTAAAGAAATAGAAATTAACTTAAATACCAGTGATTCAGAACATTTTAAAGGCCATCCAGCTGCCCTACCCTCTGCCTCTATCTAACGTACACATCAGCGCAGTTCCCACTAATGTTCTCTTTTTGGATATTATAGATCACCAGATCACATATTACCACAATTTTCATTGAAAAAAGACAATTAATTTTGATTATGAAAGCAATTAATTGCGCATAAATGTCTGACCCGGTCCATGATTATGTTGTAATTCGAATTGAAGGAGCAAATATATTGTAAGTAACAATAAGTATCAAACATGTAGGACTTTGCTGGATTGAAGGACAGTAACAATGTGCCAACAACAACATAATAACTATGTATAACTTATAATGGAGCATCTTGCGAATTTTACTTTTATTCTTGATGCAAGCTGGTTTTCATTTGATTTGTACAGAAACGCTGAGAAGAGAAATTAATTGCCGAAACTGGAATACAAAAATTGTACGACTCATTGTAATGCTAGTGGAAGAATTACCACTGTGAGAACGAAAAAGAGCGAATTCCACGAAAATTTGCACTAAACTAAATTACATGGAATGCAGATACTAGTAACTATTAATTGAAGGCATTATATTATTCCGTTTTGACTCTCAGGTATTCTGTTTGCAAAAGGTACTTAACCCGAAACCGAACCAGTATCGTGTACAACAAAGGGCCTTTATAAAGTATTCACTAGTATTCAGTCACTGACGCGATCTGATCTGACTGACATTATATATTATAAATATTTAAGGGTGAATGAAATGCAAATAGTGCCTGTCGTAAGATCATTCTTTCTGATGAAAAAATATGTTACGGTGAGAATGAGAACGAGAATATGTGTAATGAATTCTAACGAGACTTAAATACGTGTCCTATGAACGAAACATTTTTAATTGTGCAAAATTAGTGAACTGATGATGTGGTGTGCCTATACTTTCAATTTAGTTAGTTAGGAGGGAATTTGAGAATCTTTATAACATGTGCTGTAGAAAAATGAACATTATTTAGTGTCAACAGCAAAATGTGGAATTTAATAAATATAAATTATAATAATGATTAATGTTAGGTAACTCTGTATGTGTATTGTGTATGCTCTTCGTGCAGTAGCAAATATACAGTGATGTTAACGCATGAAAAACGTGAAGAAGTTGCTTATTTAGTAG
>JAANSP010003353.1:0-11440 GCA_036850745.1 Homidia socia
GTATTTGGCAAGTAGTTGTTATCACCATACCTGTACACAGTCGTCGTGCTAGTTGAGATTTTAATCAGTATTCATGAGCATTTTAAAAATTATTACATGTTCCTGTTTTCTACGTAGTACATAGCATATACATGCATGTAGGTACAAGAGAAATGGTAATATCCCGCAATTCTCACAGAAGCTTGCAGCATCATCCCGACTTGTGATTTATGAGGAAATTCTTGTTGTTACAAGGACAGCACAATATTATTATTGTGTAGAAATTAGTATTGTAGCATGGTCATCATCATCACAAAGCGCTCTATTCTATAATACGAGACGTTGTCCACTAACCACGGTGGCGGTGTGGATGACCATAATGATGACGAGCTTGTATAATGTTTTTTTTTTCTTCACTTTAGCTTGTTGTAACATTGAAATGGTGGTGGTGGTGATGATTTTTCGGTCAGACTCTTTTTTTTCGGAGATGCTGCTGAGGATGATGAAAACAAAAGAAGCGTGTGCTACCATACCAAGATACTGTTGTTGATGATGACATAATACCGTTTGAATCCGGCTTGTCAACACAGATTCTCAGAGTCCTTTTCCTTATACTGCCATTATATCTCACTTGTTTCTCCGTATGGGGTCCTTGGAGTCGTGCCTTACAATGAAATGGCAGAAATTCCAAGCTTCTATATAACGTGAAACTTTGAAAAAACTGTTTAGAGTCACCAGCAGCACGTTATTATTGACTGGCCTAGTAATGTGTAAAACAGTCATTCAAATGTCTTTTAAATTTGTTACCTATCTGTCAAATCCATTTTGATGTAACAATAACAAATAGATCACGGACTTTGCTAAATTTCTCCGTATGGGGTCCTTGGAGTCGTGCCTTACAATGAAATGGCAGAAATTCCAAGCTTCTATATAACGTGAAACTTTGAAAAACTGTTTAGAGTCACCAGCAGCACGTTATTATTGACTGGCCTAGTAATGTGCAAAACAGTCATTCAAATGTCTTTTAAATTTGTTGCCTATCTGTCAAATCCATTTTGATCTAACAATAACAAACAGATCACGGACTTTGCTAACCGGTAAATTGTTGCCCTTTTCCATGCTACGCAGTTAAGACAAATCGCAAGGAAAGCTTTAGTATTTTTTATTGTGTATCTGTTAAAATGTACGTAGCTATTCAGATTAAGCAATTTACTAGTTTAAAGAATGTGCATTTTAATATTATTGTGTTAGTGTAAGTGAACTGAGGAGTAGATCTACTCGAGTCAGTCATGTCTTAAAATTTTATTTGCTGCAAAGGCAAGTAGCAAGTAATTAAAACAACGATAAGCTTTCAATATTTTTGATGATATTATCTCATTGACCAAATGCAAAGCTCTAATGCAATTTATATAGCTCAAATAGAAGAAGAAGGTGTGCAAAAAATAATGAGTAAAATCTTGTTAGCTGATACATTTGTAGGTATCTCTCTACTTGTACTTTTCATAAACTCATGCAAAACAAACTAAACGTACACCCTAATAATGGCCTGATACATGCATGTGCTTATTGGCAAGATCATTAATAGAACCGGAACAAAGAAGAAGAAGAAGGTGTGCAAAAAATAATGAGTAAAATCTTGTTAGCTGATACAATTTTAGGTATCTCTCTACTTGTACTTTTCATAAACTCATGCAAAACAAACTAAACGTACACCCTAATAATGGCCTGATACATGCATGTGCTTATTGGCAAGATCATTAATAGAACCGGAACAGAGATTAATAGATGGATAAAACGAAAGGGAGTTAATAAGTCCACCGACCTACCTAATTTATGCAATAGCTGAAGTAGAAGAAAAAAGATTTTATACTTATTCATTATTACATTTTGGTCTTATTGAATCATTTAATGCATTGAAAACTACTTTATCAAGATTTTTAAAATTGTGCTGCCCGAACGAGTGTACACACTGTGTGCTAATAGGTACATGCATTATGCACTACAATAGGTGCCAGTATATCTTTTTTTGCTGATTAAAATCTGTAGGTGTCATTCATCTTTTTTTCAATTATCATTATGTATAGGCATTGTTGAAAATAAAACGAGCAATATTTTATCATCGTGATAAGCCATCATTGTTAACGAATACAAGACTTTGGTAATAGAATAGGTGACTGGACTGGACATTCTCATACAGAAAAAGCACGAAATTGACCTTAGCACTCACCTTCTAAAGTACAAAAGTAATAACAAGAAGTACCAATGTTGTAGACAACTACAAACACCATAAGAGTATTTTGTTGGAAACTTGGGTAGTTTTCCCTTTGTAAGACAGTTTGAGCAGCAGTAAAGGAGGCATTGCCTATTATTGTCGTCTTTTTCGTAAAGCGTATTTCCTTTTTAAAAACGGGTGTGAAGTCAGGTTAAAATTTCACTAGCCGAGCCATTATGCTCGTTTCTTTTCTCCCAGAAAAATCCGCAAACTGCTGTATCCTTACATGACTGGACTGGACATTCTCATACAGAAAAAGCACGAAATTGACCTTAGCACTCACCTTTTAAAGTACAAAAGTAATAACAACAAGGGCCAACAATAGTAACAACAACTACAAATACTATAAGAGTATTTTTTGGAAACTTGGGTAGTTTTCACTTTGTAAGACAGTTGAGCAGCAAAAAGGATTGCATTGCCCATTATTGTCGTCTTGTTCGTAAAGCGCATTTGCTTTCAGTTGTGAAGTCAGGTTAAAATTTCACTAGCCGAGCCATTATACTCTTTTCTCCCAGAAAAATCCGCAAACTGCTGTATCCTTACATAATAACAAATTATTGTTCTATCCTACACAGCAATCGTTTTTGTTTTGAATCCAAGCAGTATACCTATTATAACACATATGATATCACATAATTTACTAGGTAAAATATAGCAGTAATATTAATGATTTTTTTGTTTTGGCGCTACAAAGGTTTTTGCAGACATTCACTACCAGGATGCACAAAGATTTTTTTAAGTTTTGGCCACTTTTCTCTTTTTTCACAATAGTTATGTGTTGCTACAATATATGTGTGATACACACACTACTTCATTACTCTTCTCTGCTACTCTTTATACAGTTCACATTTCACATTGTGTCGTGTCTATACAGATCTAATCTGTCTGATAATCATCTTGTTGTCCTGTTTCATGTTTACTTGTGGGACATCCACTTGGCTTGTTGAGTGTAATGAGATGTTGCATACTGGAGGGTATTTTATGGTTTTTGACAATGTTCATAAAATGAAACTCTTATCCTGACCTGCTAATTGGAAGCTAAAAACGAGTTTAAGATTTTTAAACCGAGCTTTTATTGAAGGACATAAAAATGTTTACCTACAAAAGATTTTGTACTACTACCACCGTGTATATAGCATCGCTGTAAAATCTTGCTTTTGGTAGGTCCATGAGCTGATAATAAGCTTGTTAACAGGTGAAATAAGCAACTTGTAAAGCTTTCATTTGTTTCTGTCATAAAACAATCTGTTGGAATTATGGAACACATAAATATATATATTTTTAACAAGGTGGCATACAACACATTTTCTCTCTCTTATAATCCCAGTTGTATCATAAACGTCCCTGCAGCAAAGTATAAAATATCGGGGAAAACAAAAACAAGCCAATTTTGCAATGAAAACGAGCAAACTGAAAGCAAGAAAAATTTATATTAGAAAGAAACGCCTCATAGCTTTCAACCGTCAAAACAAAGCATTCAGAAAAGTACACAACAATGGCAGATCTTACTATGTTAGTAGGCGAAACGCATAAACAAAAGGTGATAATATGTGGTGAGTGACACGGGCTCTGCGGCAACAACGCAAGAAATGCCTACTTCTGTCAATTTCTACTTTTTTTATTTTATCGTTGAATATCTCAAGCTGATACATAAATTTGATATCAACTTCACTACTACTTGTGTCGAACATTATTGTAATATTTTTATTTTGTATGATATCTGTATATAGGCACATTTCAAAGATTATTAAGCAACAACATTATTGGGCAGAGTTTTTTCTGTTGGCAGTTTTGGTACATTTTGCTTGGCTCTCTGCAAGCTATATAGCTAATGGTGGTGGTATAATATATTTATATGTATATGCGTATATATATTTTGGCTTTTTGAAAGGAAGGCTTAATTGGGCATGAATTGAATCAGAGACCGTCTTCTTTTACATCATCAGCAGCAGAACAACAACAGCAAAAAATGTAGGCCAGTCATGGGCAAGGCACGCCATTGTCTTGGTCAGATTCTTTGTCTTTTTTCATTTCTCCAATCTACTTTGAAAAAACGAATAGCTAATATTTTATCATTTGATAGACAAATGTGTGTTTTCTATCTAATCTTGCTGTTATAATAATTCTGTTGCGTTTACATGTACCTATATTTACGTTTTTTATCTGCGCGTACGCAATCCCTTTCTTGATTTAATAGAGACGTACGCAGAGCGATAAACCGTTTGGTGATCTCTAAATCATCCCAAGAATAATGTGTAACGCAACAATAACACAATAATAATAATAATAAAAATAGCTGACTGAAATGTTTAATGTATATTATGGATCCTGATGTTTAACTACTTACTACTACGTTACGTTGCTCCCTCCATCAAACGTGGATTGATTACTGCGGGGAATGACAAGAGTTTTATTAGCTTTAAAAAAAGTATTTTTATTCGGTATGATGTTGCAATCGCAATTCGATTTTCATTGTCAGAAAATAAAGTGTTCACTTTTTCACTGCCACGTGAAAAACCTTAAAAAGAAAGGTACATCGTCATCAACATGAATGCGGTGCCATTTATAAATAAGCTTGATGGAAAATGGACAAAGATTTTTTTTAAATTCAATTGTTAAATGGACAGTAAAGCATGTGTACAAAGAGGGATTACTATTATTGCAATAATGCAACAGACTTGCGCCAGCTTTGTTACTGTCAGATTTAATGAAGACCAATTTTATACTGTCAATACTTTTCGGTAATAAATCCATCAAGTTGCCAATCGAGTGCTATATTGTTGAATTGCGCATGGAATGCCTAAACTCAATTTTATATACCTACATTTTTTTACTCTAGCACAAAACCCTCATTTTATTTTTAGCCAGCCTTTCTTGGTCAAATCGACATTGTGAATGACATGGAGTAATGTACAATGTTATGTATAGGTCAAAAACACGGAAATGGATATGCCTTTTAAAAAGCATACACCTTCAAAATCGCCTAGGTCGAATATTTTTGCATTTCATTCATATATACATGCATACACATGCCTAAATGCTTTGCTCAAAAGATTTTTTTCTTGTCTTTCATACAGGTTGATTTATTAATGAAATACATTGTAGAGCATTTATTGTTAAGATTTCAACAGAAATATTAATAGTCGATCGATTACACATGTTGTTAGCACAAGCGCAGTCCATTTTTATGATAACTGCTGCTCATAATTCTTGATCATGACAGACTAGACTTGTTGAGTAGCTTTATACCTGTTTATATGCACGCAGTGATAGTATGTAGTAGTAGTAGACATTTAAAAGTATTTTCAGTAAAGAAAACTCCCTCAAGTGATGTGTCAATTTTTAGCCTATTAACATACATGTAAAAAAATCGATTGCATAGGAAGATTCGTCACAAGTAGTTCATTTAAAAGTAAGTAGTCTTCTGCTTGAGGGTGGACATGATGCTATGATTGCCACTTGGCACGTACAGCGACTGATACTACCAGCCATTATAGCACGCACTTTAATGAATTGTCCAATGTGCTTTTCATTATTGTCGATTTGTCACAGACAGTTAAGAATAGCCGAATAATAAAAAAATAGGAAGAGGAGAAGCAGACCGGTCAAGTCAAGTAGATAAAAAAGTAGCCATATATAGCTAAAAGGCAAATAGATTGAAAACAAGAAGCAATTTATTGAAAGCAAGATGATGATCGATTGTCAACCCACTTATTTTTGTCGCGTTTGTATCATATTTTGAAAATCATAAGCTTCAATAATGCAATTGCAACAACTTGGCAAAAGTATCCTAGGGTGGGTGGTTTGAATGGGAAAATACAGATGAGCATTGTATTTGTGACACATAGTGTTTCATTATTATTGCGAGTGGGTATTATATTCAATTTGAAAATGGCAACATATTTATATTTGTAACAATTAAATTAGGGCAAGATGACACCTTAAACAAAACGACGCAAGAAAGAATTCGTAAATGGACGACGGTTGGTATAAAAGAATGTGGCTTTTTTTGTAGATGTGTGCCAGGAAGGATAAGGACAAGGTAGTATGCAAAAATGCTGGTGTCATAAAAAATCTACATATGTATCTATATTGCATTGCATTACGTATTCCATTAAAGATGTATATAGGTATGCACTACAGACTTCACGCTTATTATTTCTGATGATTTGGTGGCGCTTATAATATTCCTTATAATCACCATAATATTTGCACGGACCTTCTTTATGTTGACGACAAGATATAAAATGTAAATTAGATGATCATCTATGAATTTACAGTAGGATTTTTATTTATTCTTTGCACTTATTAAAAATTCTGCAGTTTTGCAATCCATGCAAGGATTCTTTTTGGAGATTGCGATATTATCTTCTTTACACTGTACGTACATGTTCTCCACTTCTCATGGGCGTTGTCCCGGAACACGATCAAGAGTGAATCACTTCATATATTTGTATTCTTGGTAGTTTAATTTTTCTATTGTATTTGACAGCTAAGAAAACTTTTGTATGCTCGTCGCATTGCGCTTTTTTGTGTGTGTGTGGTTATTGCTAAATACCTGAAAAAGGAGAGAGTCTCCTTTTAATCTTATCATAAATTAAAATTGCGGTAATAATCATAAAAATTCATAAAATATGTAAAAATCCATGCAAGGATTCTTTTTGGAGATTGCGATATTATCTTCTTTACACTGTACGTACATGTTCTCCACTTCTCATGGGCGTTGTCCCGGAACACGATCAAGGAGTGAATCACTTCATATTTGTATTCTTGGTAGTTTAATTTTTGTATTGTATTTGACAGCAAAGAAAACTTTTTTATGCTCGTCGCATTGCGCTTTTTTGTGTGTGGTTATTGCTAAATACCTGAAAAAGGAGAGAGTCTCTTTTTAATCTTATCATAAATTAAAATTGCGGTAATAATCATAAAAATTCATAAAATATGTAAAAGTGAACATCCCATCTTGTGTTGCTGTTTGTTTGTAGTCTCACCATCAGTCTGCTGCAAACACATGGGCAGGTATATATTATATTTCATGATTCTCCCATATTCAATTAACATAATTCTATCATTAAACTTAGCAAAAATATATGTTAGAGCTGTTTGTTTGTAGTCTCACGTTCAGTCTGCTGCAAACACATAGGCAGGCATATATTTCATGATTCTCCCATATTCAATTAACATAATTCTATCATTAAACTTAGCAAAAATATATGTTAGTAGTGTATGGAATGCGAAAACGAAATTGAAAAAAGGACTTTTGCTGCAGCAAATTCGATATTGCGTGTCACATTACAACGAAAGTATTTTTTTTTCTTATAATCACGTAATAATAATAAAGTTTACAGTCCATTCAAAAAAGTTGCTGCTGTTATGTTAGATTAGCCAACAAAATACGTATTTTAAATGTAAGGGTGGCATGCTGGTTTTAGTATGTCTGTCTCTCTAGCTGCGAAATCCAATTATGCTGCATTTAGAAAACTTTCTAGGCTAGCGTTTCTTTCCTAGCATGAACACTGCTGCTGCTGTTAGATGAGAGCAGTCACCTGCATTTTAGCATGCATGCTCACAAATTACATTTAGAAAACTTTCTAGGCTAGCGTTTCTTTCTTTGCATGAACACTACTGCTGTTATATGAGAGCAGTCACCTGCATTTTAGCATGCATGCTCACAAATTGGGTTATAATAATAATAAATAACAGGAACGAGTGAAAAAATTAATGCATGTGCAGACAGACAGGCTTAATTTGAACCTCCCTCACCACTCAACAACAGCAAATAAGTACGTCTATACCGACTACCTAATACATATAGTCTTCTAAATTACCACGGTCATTGTTTATAAGTTAATTATATGCACATTAATCGTTAATTACTGTAACAAAAGAGTACTTTACCTGCACACTATCACATTCCCAATTTGCTGTGTTGATTCACCCAGAATGGATAATTGATCTTCCATTTTTGGAGTCTGCGTGTCCATTTCCAAGTTTGGCTAAATTATTTTATTATTGCACATAAAAGAAACTATGCGTACCGTACTTTTGTACTGGGATGCAAATACCAAGCCATGCCATAAAATGAAATGCCTAACCCATGATGATGATGATGAGGATGATGATGTGACTCGAAGCGTGCAAAGGTTATTGTTACTATGAATAGGATCATCATCATCATCGTCAAGTTGTCCGTCGTTGTTCACGACTGCACACTGCAACACTACGACTCTGCTTTTTGCGCTGAATAACCAACCCCTCTGGTCACTATTATGCTTTTGCCTTTGTAACTAACTAGAGTTTTAAAGTATGAAAATGGGAACAATAAAAAGCTTGGTTTAGGATTTTTTTTCTACATACGCCAACAACATTGTAGTAAACAATGTACATAGTGGCCACTTTTTATGATTATGATTATTATTATTGTTCACATGTACAAATCAACATCTTATTATCCATCAACAATAGGAACGGGAGTCGATGACTTTATTTTCTTTTGTGTACCTGCCACAAAATATAATAAAAAAGTGCTCCTACACAGAAACAACCAAGATTCTCCCCAGACATGACATAACTCTAATCCATTTTTTACCAAAAGAACTTTCAACATTCTATGCCTACAAAAAATACATTTTCCTCCAGAAGAGAAGTACCGTTTTATTCAGATGCTAACTGTCAGTTTTCTTTTTTTTCTGTATAAATCAGCATGTTTCATGATGATTTTGGATGAATGAATCAACATAAATGGATGAGTACATGTTGTAGTAGTAGGTAGTAATTGCGGTAGCAGTAGTTTTTTTTGTAGTGTATGTTTATCTTCATCTTTAATTCATATTATTTTTATTATTATCGAATATAGTGATATACAACTTGGGTTACTAGAAACAGATTTACTTTTGCAGCAGCAGACGATAGACATTTTTTCTATTTATTATTGTCATTGTGTCAACTGCATTTCCGCATGAGAAACTTCACGAGGCATGACGTACAAGATTATGATCTTGAATACAGCCACAATATATTTTTTCTATTTATTATTGTCATTGTGTCAACTGCATTTCCGCATGAGAAACTTCACGAGGCATGACGTACAAGATTATGATCTTGAATACAGCCACAATGACATTAAAAACGATGCGCTTCTAACTGAGAATTGAATATTATAAGGTGCAAATTCAGCATTCATTTTTTACAAGCCATCCATGTGCAGAGGAGCTCGCAGAACCTATACGATACTATTTACTCGAAAACATCAGTTGTCGGTTCCGGACATTTATTACAATGCAATGATGCAGTGAATTATGTTTGTGTATCTCCGCGTAACTCTTTTATCACCGAAAAATCCGTAATATCCTATTGATGATGATGACGTTTAGATTATAGTAGCAAGTGGAAAAAACGGAAACTAGTTGTTGAGAATTAGGTAGAGTGACAAGTGTTCTATGAGGGAGGCGGTGTTATTGAATGGTGGTATAACTCGTTGTCCATCTGCCCAGGTTTTTTTCGCTAAAAGAAATGTGATAATCATGTAACAAACATTATCAAAGACGAAGAAATGGCTTGAAAATTGGAGTTATGGTGCTGGTGCTAGTGAAAAAAATATCCTGTAACGTAAACGCGTGTATGCAAACTGAAATGCATTTTAGGTACCTAAGTACCTATAGGTATAAGTTGTAAGTATATCATTACGTTCCTATAGGTAGAGAAAGACATTCAAAAAAAATATTACATAGGCAAACGTAATCAACAATCTGTCACATTCCATTATTACTACTTTGGATGATTTCACCATAACTTTATGGGATTTTTGAAAAACTCATCTTTACATCGTCATGATTGTCATGTAAAAGTTGTTATGATGCTCGGCGAGAAAAAAATATATACCTAGTAGAATGAAAATATAAGACAAGTGTACGTACATACAAAAACAGTGCGGTGTGATGTGCTATAAAGCAAGTACATAGTATTACTACGGGTAATAATATTACAAGTTGGCTCGTTTGTCACAGATTTTTGAATGTCACAGATTCTCAAATCTCTGCTGTTACCATAATACAAAGCCGCATCATCAAATGACTTGTGACTGAAGACGATAATCACGTCTTTCCCTGCTGAAAGTAGTGCAAAGTAAAAAAATGCATAGGCTTTCTTCTTCATGTGCTTATAGCAGGTTAGCGGTATGTTATGGTTTTATGTGAAATTTGTTTTTTTGTCTTAAAAAATCTTTAATACTGACGAATAGTCCAGTTTTATGGCTGAACGTTTTTCAGGGCAAGTATGTAGGCATGTGTGTAATAATAATAAGAACTAGTGAAGAAACATGCACATTCCTTTGCACTTATTGTCAATGTTTGTCGCAAAAGTACGTACTTACGCACTCATGTCGTCATCATGATGATAACATTTGATGATAAAGAAATGGGATTCAGACGGAACAAAATGATATATATTTAGTACACGTCTTTCCCTGCTGAAGTAGTGCAAAGTAAAAAAATACGTATGCTTTCTTCTTCATGTGCTTATAGCAGGTTAGCGGTATGTTATGGTTTTATGTGAAATTTGTTTTTTTTTGTCTTAAAACATTTTTTAATGCTGACGAATAATCCAGTTTTATGTTTGAACGTTTTTCAGGGCAAGTATGTAGGCATGTGTGTAATAATAATAAGAACTAGTGAAAAAACATGCACATTCCTTTGCACTTATTGTCAATGTTTGTCGCAAAAGTACGTACTTACGCACTCATGTCGTCATCATGATGATGATAACATTTGATGATAAAGAAATGGGATTCAGACGGAACAAAATGATATATATTTAGTATTATTTGGGTTTCATCAAAACCACAAAAACGACAAATTTTATTGTTTTATTTAGATTACGATTATGGAGCTAATAATCGTGCAAAATGTAAGCAACAATTTTTAACAAATCCATTATTTTTTTCTTTCAAGAAAAGATCTCATTCTGAGAAATATTCTTACAGGATAAGATTTGTTACAAAGTCGGTGAAAAAGTCTGTGTACACCTTTTTTACGATTCTGATTTCTCTGTGATATCATCGTGAATCTGAATGAATGTTTTTATCATGTTGATTCTCTTTCGTGATAAAAAAAACGTCAACTTGTTTTTATAACTCGGTGAGCGGAAAATTCAAATTGCAATTGAATTGTAAACGTCAGAATTATTACCATC
>JAANSP010003354.1:0-11435 GCA_036850745.1 Homidia socia
GTAGCACTCTGCAGGTTATTCGGGTTCTGTAGTAGGGTTACGATTTTAGTGTGTATTAGGTAACTATTTAGTCCTACGGTCGTACAACGGAATGTTAGATACCTAATGGTTTTTTATAATATCGAGTAGTACTACAATAAAAACTACTACTTCTAGCAGAATTGGACAACAACAAGTTTTTTTCATATTTATCATTACATCATGCAATGCACTTTGCAGAATGTTTAAGGAAGTGATGAAAAAATAAGTTTTAGGATTATTGACCACGTCATATAGAACAGAAGTCTGCATCTGGTTTGGTCGTGTGGTGTTGGTGTATCGTATTTGCAATGCAAAAACGGGATTTTTTACCTGTCGTGTGTTTGTACAGCCAGCTCTAGTTATGTTAAGACCACCTGAACGAAGTAAGTAAGTGGTAGAGTTGTAACTTATTTATTTAGTGAATGTCCGTGTATGTATGTATTTTGCTTCCTTGTCCATCCTAATTATCATATTTGCGGAATGATAATCATGAGTGCAGAACAGTATTGCCAATTTAAAGTTGGGTGATAGTGAAGACGAGGCTGAGACAAAACTTTTTTCGGTGAGGAAGGAAAAATAACTAGTGTGCGATTTTATTTTATTTGCTAACTTGTTTCCAGACTATTGTTGTTCTCTCCTAGTTTTTTATTAAATGTTTTTTATGTTAAGTTTGTTTGAAGTTTAAAAGTTGCACGTGAAAAAGTAAACACACTGGCTCACTTTTTGAGATCTGGTTATTTGATATTATCATTTAAAATTACTGCATGGTGTTCGGCGAAGTATAAAGTTAGTTCCGTAAATCTAGTTATTGGCCCTATTTTCAAGATACCTTTTTATTANGGCGAAGTATAAAGTTAGTTCCGTAAATCTAGTTATTGGCCCTATTTTCAAGATACCTTTTTATTACTTGCCAATCAGCCAACTGTATAAATCAGATTAAGTATTCTCCAAGGTTATCTCTTTTATCCAACATAATCCAATATAATCTGTTATAATACCAATGGAATACCAAAAACGAGCCATGCAAAAATATATTTCAACGTAAATGTACATACCTATGCACATCTTTGTTGTTACTGATTTAAGTTTTATAAGCGAATCTTTTGGTTAGAAGTTAGAACCATGTTTTCATAAAAATCTACAAGTATGTAGGTAAACAAAGAATTTCATTGATGAGAAGTACAAGTTATTACACATAATCCAATATAATCTGTTATAATACCAATGCAATACCAAAAACGAGCCATGCAAAAATATATTTCTACGTAAATGTACATACCTATGCACATCTTTGTTGTTACTGATTTAAGTTTTGTAAGCGAATCTTTTGGTTATAACCATGTTTTCATAAAAATCTACAAGTATGTAGGTAAACAAAGAATTTCACTGATGAGAAGTACAAGTTATTACCAGACATAATTGTACCATTTGTTTAAATATAGCATTTCAACATGCGCTAAATTTTTCATCATGTTAGTTAAAATTCATGGACATGCATGATCTGATGCCAAATCTTTTGTCTTCCATCATAACTAACTACTACTTCCCTCACTGCTATATTATAGTCTAACTTATTTGCTGGTAGTAACTCAGTAACTGTTCCTCGAACACAACAAGCACTTTATAAATTTGTATACTGTATACTTGTGACGATTAGTAAATATCAAAAAATGTGAATGTGACGTGACGTGTGCCATAAAATTGGACGATTACCCCAATAAAGTAATCCTAAGCCAAACCATAAGCTACATCCCGTTCGCCACTCTATTCTTGTCAACTTTTACTAGGAAAATACCACAAAGAGTTGACAGTTGAATAAAGCCAAGTTTGTACGCATTCGTTTTTTATCGTCAGCCAGCAGAATTATAAAATTATCTCCGACCGCGGCGTCAGATCCAATACAGCCGCATTTGTAATGCAATCTCATCAGTGTGCATGCAATCCACATACTGTTGCAACCTCTTGCCTCTGTTTAACAATCTAATAGTATTATCATCATCTGTCGTCAGTTGCTGACGAGCAGTGTTCTCCTCCAGAGTAAATGGGTCTTCCACCTTCTGCTGATTCCACCACAGCTGGCAAACAAATGCCGGAAATCAATTCCAGTAAGATAACCACAAATATATATTGTTTAACTATCCAGCCTTTTTTAAGTTGCACATTTTAGTAACTTTGCAGTTTTAGTAGGTTTAAGTACATACTTGAGGATGTGATGTGCGATCGATGCATGCAGTTTCCCTTTTACATGCACAGTTGCACTTGCATAACATTATAGCATATAGCATTGCATTGCTGTAGCATTTTTAACGAAATGCATTCCTTACACGTGTCGATAAATACGAGAAAGTGTCGCGGTGGTGGCAACTTTTTTTTACAGATAAACGCATCTACAACAACTTAACGAGAATAACGAGATTTGTAATTAAACAGCAAGTGGAAAGGCAATGCATAAAGGGTACTATGCGAAAGCAAATATAGTAATATCCAATATGCTCAAGTGGTATAACATATATACCGTAATACGGTAACCGTATAATAGGTTAATGTTGCTCTATCGTTTAAGGATGCATTATAATTAATTATGTTCCTTTTCTCCCTAGTTGATTATTTAATGGTGTCATAAAGTAGAAGTCGTTTTTATGTTTTGTTGAGAACTGCAACTGCATAGCAGTTTCATTCGTTACGTTCACGTTGTCTCTGTGTATTTTTTTAACATTTACAACGTCATTTTTTCAACGTAGATTGGTATTATTTTCATTTTACAAAAATAGTCATAAAATTTAAATTAGTTGGGTTGGTGGGTTGGGTTAGTTTCAAAGTGGTGCTATTTACATGGTTGGCGTTAGCGCATATCTTCTTACATCTTATGGCTTGCTACTAAATTTACTTATTTCTTACCTATGTTGAAATTATCATGGGATGGGAATCCTCTCTGATACTAACTGGGAGAAGATGATTCTTTTTAATGATGCTGAATTATAAATTTAAAAGTATCGAAGAGTGTACGTATGGCTCTCGGTAAAAAATGAGCTGTTTTGTACTCTTTTAAACTTACTTATTATGAACAGGAGGGCAGCTATAATATGGATAATGCATAACTTTTAAATAAAAGGATGTTGATATTATATGAAAATGTAGTAGGAGGGTTGTTTCACGTCAGCTGAGCTTACTGACAGTATGGTTGTTGAACTGTCTACAAGACAAAATAGAATTCATGATGATGATAGCTTGGTTAGCTTAGCAGTATCGCCGGGATGAGATCATGTAGTTTTACCCACTTCTATTTGTACATTGAGATTGGTTATCTGTCATTTGCTTTAGACGCCAGTCACTTTTTAAGGCAGATTGTTTGTAGCACTTGTGTACATAGTGTCATAGTAGTATTAGGAGTAAAGTTAATAACTTTTTAATAAATAGTTCACATAGAAAATTTAATTTTGCTACATCAATTCTTTCTGCCTATTTCTATGTGGTTTTTTGTTACTTTTAAAGTTAAACTGTTGATTTGAGCTTGAAACTCACAATTATTTTGTGACGTTGTAACACGATAAATGTGTTAAATGCGTAAGTGATTTTGATTTTAAAATAAATGCATTTGAAAGGAAAATAATTTGTATGTTTGCTGTATTTTTTTGGAAAAATAAGCACATGTGCAGACTCAGTTGCATTTTGTTTATCAATTTCCAAAGTTTTATAAGCTCACGTTTGTGTGTTTTTTCCAGACTCCCGTAACCGAAGTTTGAAGTACATCAGTCTTGTCACTTTAGTTGTACAAAATGCGGCTTTAGCCTTGTCGATGCGGTATGGACGAACGCGAACAGGGGACTTGTTTTTGTCGTCTACTGGTAATTGAAAGCATGATTTAATCCGCAATTAAAACACCAATAGAACTTTAACATAATTGGTAAAAACAATTTGTTTTCTTTCTCGACAGCCGTCCTTACCGCAGAAGTCATCAAGTTGATAATTTGCTTGTACGTGGTTTTCCGCGAGAACCTAACTTTTGATAAATTTGTTTATGATTTGAGAACAACCATAATCACTAACTTTTCGGATACTCTTAAAGTATGCGTCCCATCATTTGTTTACGTCGTCCAAAACAATTTGCTGTATGTTGCAGCATCTCATTTGGATGCAGCAACTTATCAAGTAAGCAGCAGCGATTATCATATATCTTCCTGTTATTTGCAGTGTTACTTTGTCTCAAAACGTAATGGTTTTATATCTTTCTTTAACCAGGTTACATATCAGTTAAAAATCTTAACTACTGCTGTCTTTAGCTTGGTGTTGCTCAGAAGGAAAATCATTCTCAACCAATGGGTTGCGTTAATTCTACTTGTGTTTGGAGTTGTCCTTGTTCAATTGGCTCAAACTGTTCAAAAGGCGAGTGCAAGTAACGATGACAGTCAAAGCAGATTCATTGGTTTTATGGCTGCAATATCAGCATGTTGGTTATCCGGATTCGCTGGCGTTTACTTTGAAAAGATTTTGAAAGGATCATCAATATCAGTTTGGATGCGAAATGTGCAGCTCTCCATGTGCTCCATCCCGTTTGCTATTCTAACTTGCTGCTTTAATGACTTCTCAGCAATTACCAATAAAGGCTTTTTCTTTGGGTAAGTTGTACAAAGACGAAAACTGTGTTGCGATATTTAACAAATATTTCTCCATTGATTGCTATGATTGTGGGTACTTATTTTTGTTGGTTTGTTTACAGATACGACTTTTTTGTCTGGTATTTGGTCATTCTTCAAGCAACCGGAGGACTTCTGGTAGCCATGGTTGTCAAGTACGCTGATAATATTCTCAAAGGCTTTGCCACGTCGCTGGCCATTGTCGTCGCATGTGTAGCTTCCATTCTCCTCTTCAATTTTCAATTGACCACTCAGTTTAGTTTGGGAACGATTCTTGTAATTTCTTCAATCTTTTTGTATGGATATCAACCTCCAGTCAAACCAAGTCCTACCATCTCCAAAGTTTAGATAACGCCCTGTCTTCTAGAGTGTTTCTTTTGATTTTGTATCTGATTGTAATTGTATTGGTCACTTTAACAATGGATTTATTTATACGTATTTAAATTATTTAATAATTAAATCAACGATAAAACAGCAGCTGTAAATGCAACTGTTATGCATTCATATAGATCTTACAGTTCCTCATTGAGGTACTTGAAAAAATGTTACTTTGTTTCTAGCGTATCAAGTTACGATCTAGTTGTGTACAAGTTCTTCGTCAAATGAATCTTAACCAAGTATTTTAACTTGTACTTGTATACACATTGGTATGGCGAAAATTCTCATTGTTACTGATTTATATAAATATAACGTAAATACACTGTACTGCTCGCACGGAACATCATTATTATTAGTAAGTTTAATAGATCAAATAAGTGCAAATAAAGTACTATTTTTTCATTGAAATTATTTTGGTAATTAAAATAAAATTGATACAGAATCTATATAGTACTTAATTGGTTAGGGTGCAATTTGATCAGGTATCCAACCTTTGCATGTCAAATATTTATTAATAGCGTAAAATGAAAATAAGTGACTGAGGACAACATTGTATGGTATGTTTTATACAATACCGTTTTCTATAAACTGCGTGCACGTAAAACTATCTTTACCTATTTATATTGTACTTAAGGTGGTGCTACAAGTTTTAAGATTTACTGATGATTTAAGTAAAAGCAATACAATGTATAAAAATATTTTAAAATAAATCGATAAAAGAAAAGTTGACTCTAGCTTTCTTTCTTACTGCACATTGTTCTCATAATCCAAAGTTGCTTTGATACTTTTTTCATGAATTTGTACGAAAACTCGTAGAAATGCAACGTGTCAAGACCTCGTCGTGGAAATTATTAGCAACCGAATATTATAATTTATATCAACTCCAAACGACAATTTAACAAATAAAAAACTATTATTAATTTAAAACATTTGTAAAATTAAATCATGTTTTGAATCCGATTCCTTTCTAAACTTGTCCCTACAATTACGTGAGTTTGAAGAGGTTTTATATACTATTCTGGAAATGGCAAAGCTAAAGGTAGTGAACATTGCATGACTGGCTTTTTCACACTCTTTCTTTGATCTGTTTAAATAATCTCTTGTTGGCTTGGTTGTTCTTTGCTTTCAACTGCATATGAGGAAATGCAAATTTCCTTCTTTTAGCCCCTGCTCATGGGGTGGATCAATTTGACTTAACGTTAATTACTGCTTACTCCGTCATCTCAGCAGACAGTACTGAAATGCCAAATGTTAATGATGAATTTTAGCAGTAAGACAAAAGCAGGCATATCACATTACTTAATGCAATATTCTTCATAAAAAAACTAATTCGCGAATCATTAAATTCCCAAAATTAAGTGAAATGCAAATAGCATTGGTGCATGATGGGTAGTTACGTACTTATATCATCAATCAGCGGTAAGCTCATTTATGCTACGAAAATTTATTTTAACACCTAAATTACCCCAAACAACTCTGCGATACTGCGACTTTAAAAATATTAATTATAATAACGATTTAAGGACGAATGGTTTATGGGTTGGACATCAATTGAGGCAGTAATATGGACGGTAAAAACGTAGCTTATAAAGTTAAAATTGTTATACCGCTTAACAGTAGCCCTAAGAAGGGAGCTGGCGTTGTTCTTGTCTATGTCTCCTACATCGTAAATTGCATAATACGGTTTCACTAGACAAAGAATATTAAATAAAACTTTGAATAAGGGTAGTTGAGACTCTTTGGGGACTAAAACTAATTGCTCAAAGAGCAGTGGGTGAATCATAATAATAGCAACAGCGGTGGTAGGTGTAGGGGCATTAAGAAACCGTAGGACACATAACAGCCAATTCCTGGTCCAATCTAACGGCAATCTGTTTTACGAAGATGCACACTATAGAAAACCTTGGAAGTAAAGTATTCAAACGACAACTTTTTTGCCAGTAGCACCGGTAATTTGTATTCTTCAGAGTTTTGGAATAATAATTTGCTTATAATGTAATGCCACCTAAAGATTAATAAAAGTCGAAAATCCCAAAAATGCACACAAATTGTGTACATGACAATTCATGTCGTCAAACCATGATTTTCTTTGTTCTCCATTCTCCAAGTATGCCACGTACTGACTGTGACAATCTCATAAATATGGAATATGGATTAGCCTGAGTAAATTCCTTTCATAGACAACAAACTACCAGTATTTGATGAAATGCAAGCAGTTCTAACAAACCAACAAAGATATTCTTGCAATTGCAGTCAAAATATTCTTACTACACCGCGCACCGCAGTAAAACTCTTGAGAAACATTGTTTCACCTTGAGACTGGAGAAAGCAAAACTAAAAGGGGCGAGAGCGGCTAGATTACTTAATTCGAATTCAATGCATGCATACATTCACAGAACCGACACGTAGAAACAGCAAACAAATTAGGTACTTAGGAAAGAACATTAGTTGTGTTACGCTACTGCCAAAATAGTATGATATGGAAAACAAGAAGCTTGCTTACAGAAAATTAGCTAGAACAGAGTAGTAAAGCAGTTTCCGAAACCGTCGTAATTTCTATTGTAATTTTTTCGTTGATTATTACAAATTTAAACTGATTTCGCTGAAAAAGTAATGTGCGATTATCTTCTTTGGACTTTTTTTTCATACTACACAAAATTAGCATGAGCTTTCAATGCGTAGCCAAGAGAAAAAATAAAAGGGTTAAGTGCTACTGTTTTCCTTTACGTAATTTCTGTTGTAATTTTTTCGTTGATTATTGCAAATTTAAACTGATTTCGCTGAAAAAGTAATGTGCGATTATCTACTTTGGACTTTTTTTCAAACTACACAAAATTAGCATGAGCTTTCAATGCGTAGCCAGGAGAAAAAAAGGGTTAAGTGCTACTGTTTTCCTTTTTTACTGCGCTCAACGTAAGGTTATTTCGTATTTGATATACATAAAGTATAATATTCAGCTCGCTGAATAGGATATCATGAGAAAGAATACGTAGGAAAAATTGTAATATGAAACAAGAACATGGCAATATGTACAGATCTACATTTTTTTCATACTACACAAAATTAGCATGAGCTTTCAATGCGTAGCCAAGAGAAAAAATAAAAGGGTTAAGTGCTACTGTTTTCCTTTTTTACTGCGCTTGACATAAGGTAATTTCGTATTTGATATACACAAAGTATAATATTCAGCTCGCTGAATAGGATATCATGAGAAAGAATACGTAGGAAAAATTGTAATATGAAACAAGAACATGGCAATATGTACAGATCTACATACAAATAGCAATATGGCATCTTGACATGACTAGACTCCAATATCATCCTCCCTCATCATCGTGATAAACACAACAAGCAGGATAACAAATTTTCCCGTTAAAAAGAACCGAGGGTAAGACGTTGTGGTAGTAATAAATAAATAGTCTAGGTCTAGCTCTGGCAAGGCCAAGAATACAAACTGGAAATTCCTGTGAGAAGTCGGCAGATCAACGTCGAGTGCATATTTACACGCCACACCATACTGTCAAAGGAACCGTCGTTTTAGTTTTCGGGTTTCCTTTTTCCTTCCTTCCTGGATTTTCTATTTATTTATTCACCGTACATAAAACGGATACATGCGAACGATCGAATAATTTACATAATATACCTAATTGTTGTATTTGCTATGATAATAAATGTTCCACATATTCTTTTTGTACAGCTATAGCTACATAGTATTTTGTTAGGAGTTATAAAAGGCATATAGGGCGAAATATGCCCTTAAAAATTAAACAAAAAGGGCAATTACGTTGACCTAAAAATTCTCGTATCTTCCATGTCAGATGAAAATTTTCCGTCCCTTCCTATTTCCATTTTCATGCATAAAACTTTATCCAGCTCATCACCAGGAAAAGAAGAACAGTAACAAGCTAATAAATTCAAAAGAATCTACTTCGCCTTGTACAAAAACAGGACAAATCCAGCAAATAGCACTCCTACCAAATGTATTTGTCAAGATTTCTTAAATTTCCATCTTTGGAAAGGAAAAGAAGAACAGTAACAAGCTAACAAATTCAAAAGAATCTACTTCGCCTTGTACAAAAACAGGCCAAATCCAGCAAATAGATTCTCCTACCAAATGTATTTGTCAAGATTTCTTAAATTTCCATCTTTGGAAGCGCATAGCGTCATATACTCATCAGCACGACTATGTAAGCATGTTATCATTATCATAATCATGATAATCGTATAAGTATCATCATCCTCATCACAATCATGTTTTTTTATCTTGCTCTTGTAACGCAGACAATGTAATCATAATCAGAGACAGCTCACTTGCAGCTCTCATTTCATACCGTATTCTCCTTTGTTGCCGTGCTTGGCATAATAATAATGTTACCAGCGTGATACCTCCATCATTGTCATGTTTTCTCAACTTGTACAAATGCACATACATACGTAAACACATTCCAATGTCTCACTCACAAAAATATTCACGCTGGTTCATCAAAATTCAAGCACAGACATCTACTCCAAAAATCATCTCTTTTGTTCTAATAAATAAATCCCTATTTACGAAGCCAACTGAAATCGTAAAGCCTTTATTTCCGTCATCGCTTCATTTCTCAATTTCTATTTTTTCTCTGTTCAAAGACCAAAGAAACATTTTGCATGAAAAAGGAGCAGGGATGAAAAGTAGAACACCGTTTTATTATTGTTACATTTCTTTTGGCCACGTACCTTCTTGTCCGCTCACACCTTTTCTCTCGTCTTTTTGATTGTAGTTTTGTGTTGTTAGAAGCAGAAGTACCTTAGTGCGCATTCCAAAATTACCTTACTCTTTTCACAAATTTATTTTAATAGGTTACATTGCACTACTTCTGCAACTGCCACTATTTCTGTGTATGCCTGTAATCCTCTGCATACACGAATGCCCAAGATAATAAATAAATATTATTCCTTCTTCTGGGATTAGTATTCGCCCATATTACTTTTATTGTTGCTATTATTTATGTATCTATGTACATTTTACCCTTACCGTTATTGTTATTGCCTATTATTGCTGCCATACTTATACAACAATACTACATAACGTACTGGCATTTCCCTATACATATAATTTTCCAATCATACAAACATACCTATTCCCAAATTGCCAGTGTTGTGCTACACACTGCTCCTGTTTCCAAGCTTATTTCCTTTTTCTTGTGTGTTGCATAGTAATATCGCGTTGTATTGCAAAGCAAGAAGAGGAGGCGGAGGAGGACAAGTCCACATACCTACATGGAAAAATCCATGATAAAATGAGTTGCAGATAGTTGCATGCATGCATTGCAAGCTGCAGTAGTAGTAGTACAAGTAGCACCAGTAGTAGATTTTAAGCTGACTTTCATTTTCATGATACTACAAAACAATATACCCCTCTTCCTCTTGCACTCCAAAATAATAAGTCTTTTAGTAAGCTTCTTCCTCTCCTTTGCTCGTTCCTTTTTTACAAAAAAATAATAATAATTTCCACTCTACCACCACCACCACTATCGCCACGGCTCCTGCTTGCTCTCAAGCTCTCACTAACTGAAAGTATTATTTTATTATTATAGCTAGCCAGTTTTCCCTTCACAAAAAAGTTTCTTATAATATGTATTACTTGTAACCAACGGAGCGAGCCGCAGCAGCATAGAGAGTGTAGCATAGCAAAAAGGCAATATAAATCTACATGCTCCTCAGCCATAAGCATTTTACCTCTTTTCTTTTTCCTCCTCTTCTTCAATCCTCTTTTACAACAACAGTGCAATGCATTGGTCGTGTTTTCCTCTACAATGTGCTGCTGCTGGTTGTTTAAATTCGACACGACGACTGCTCTTCTCCTCTGGACTACTAGTAGTCTTGCTCTGGAGTTTTCATGTAATACACATGCTCATGCCCACCACCTCCACCACCGCTAGCTACTTTCATATTTCATCTTATCATGTAGTATAACACGAACATCAGGACCATCATATCATACTACTACCAGCATGCCACGATACAGATTTTAGACAGCTCAAAAAACTTGAACGTTTTCAGAGTCAGAATTTAGCAGGCAGACAGGACAAGGCGAAAAAGAGAGAAAAATGAAACGAAACACCCTCTCATTTCATTATTTCTAAACTTGCACAGAACACAATAACAGCACACAGCTCAGGCATAAGTTTATATTATTTTTTGATCTTTTTGCTCTGTTGGTGTACGAGTGGTGGTGATAATACCAGTGAGTTACTTACTTAATGCCGCTGTATTATATTGAATAGTGGTTAAAGTGGTGACTGACTGACTACTTCTCCACTGCTGCTTTCTGCTCTTCGACCAACTTGGTTAAAGTTTGCGTTGTAATAAGTTACAATAGAAAAAAAGTTAGCTATAGAGTTGACTGCAATAATAAGACTC
>JAANSP010003355.1:0-11431 GCA_036850745.1 Homidia socia
TAAATTTGTCTATCAATCCCACGCATCTTGTTAACATCATTTCACGTGTAAAGTAGTTTGCATATTTATTTTGTACATTTTTGGGTACTCTACTCTCCTGATCGATGCTTACTTTGGATGGCAACTGTCAACCAACTCAAAGCTATAATCATTGGCTAGAAAGAAATTAAAAATGCATTGTGCTCCAAAAATGCATCTTTTTCAACGGATTGTGAGACACGTGTAATATTTGAAATTGTTACTTTTTGCCAGCGCGTTGTCTCGCGGTAGCTGCAAAGGTGAAATTTTAAGATTAAAATGTAGAATTGCAGTGATAATTATCATAATTTTTTTATTGCAATGATCACAATAATCACTGCTACGAGTGGAGCAGTGATAGCGATGCATCTTTCAACAGACATGCTGTGTAGTGTTGAGTGCCTCTAAAAATTGCATATTAGGCATACACACACATATTACATTTTTTTAAAGAAAACGCCAAACCCACTGTCCTGGCAAGTCACAGAAAAAGACAAACTTCAAAAAAGATAAGGGAGAAGGATTCAGTAAAAATACTAAACAATAGAGTGTCCTGTTTTTCTTTCCTTGATTCTTCGTCAATCTTATAAAACTGGTCCATCTCTGATTAAAATGTCATCTTGTGTCTGGCTCACCCACATCATCTTACATTTTTTAAACAGGCAGGAAGCAATGTATTCTCTCCCAAAATAGATGTCTTCTAATTGCTGCTGGTATTATTGTTGAGAGTTTAAGAGCAAGTGCCTAAACACTGCGTGCATGCATACTATAAATATCTTGAAAGAAATAATTACAGTAATAACCACGACGATGATGATGATGGTGGTGGATCGCAAAAGTAGTGGTCATCGTCACCTTTTATTTATATTTTGTGAAGTAAATACAACAAGACTTGGCGGTGGCAAAGAGCATAGCAAAGGTCTACACTACCGACCGACGTGCTAATAAAAAGCCAAGCAGAACAGCAAGTATAGAAAAGTATTGTAGTAATTAGATAAATACGTTAAAAACCTGCGTAGTTAATAATAAAGGCTTTGATCACAATTTAAAAAAAATACTGCAAGCGAAGTCTCTTTTTTTCTTTACTTGTAGACTACCTGGAAGCTGAAATGCTTGTGAATATTTACAAGTGAATATTTTGTTAAAGACATAAGAAACTGTCTACACATCACTCGTTCCTTTTTTAAACATTTTTTTCTCCTTGTGCAAGTGTGTGCTGTTTCTTGGTCTCACTCAACTGTCTGTACTTTCTTTGCTTGCTGACCGCAAAAACGGGACTTATCATTGAAAATATTTTATGCTACTATTGTTAGTATTCCGCGTTTGTGTGAGAACAAGACGTTGCAAATTTTTGAACCTTTTTCTTTAAAAAAATGTCATTTGGTGAGATGATGCTGTAGCATGTATACCTAATATATTAAAACCACTTTATCTTCCTCATCATCCCTCGCTCATTTTTGCAACCTCCCACCTCCACCACCACTATGTTCCTCTCTTTACACTTTAAAAGAAATTAAAATGTGCATAATATATGGTACTTGTGTGGTGGTGTCAACAAGATTACCACACGACAAGGGAACAAGAGAAGTGGTGGGAGGGCACAATTAGGCAAACCGATGAGTGCCAAGATATGTAGAACCATTTCGACCTGAATCATGCATTGCTTGTCATCATAATTACTGTCATTGTTTTTCAATGTGTTTCTTTTTTTATGCAAAAAAAAGAAAGAAAAAGAAAGAAGAAATAACCAAAAAATATTACCATTCTCTCTTTTTCTCTCATTCTTTTTACGATACACTTGTTGACTGGCAACATGGTCGTCATCATAATGTGATGATGGCGATTATGATGATGATGATAAATCTAAATGATGATAAGGTGCTTTACTCTACAACAAACATGCGATCAAAAGGTTTTCTTGTGGTGGTGGTAGGTCTTCTTTGAAAAATCACATAAAAATTAAACAACTCCATTTTGATGATAAAGAAGCCTCATAAAAAGGTTTTTATATTTCTTCTTACTACATGGGTTTGTTAGCTGTGAACGGCGGCGACAACGTAAAAAGAGGCTGCGCACAGAGTTGGGAATAGTTTAACTTGGTCGTTTCAGTTGTCGTATTATTGGTGTTCCTCATCATCATCATTAACCAGAAAATAATGAATGACCGACTTTTATGGGAGTTGTATTGTATCAGATATTATTGTGTGATATAACATAGATAAATAAATAAAATTGAGCACCACCCAACAACCAACATACTATATTTGAACTTGTACAAACTTGAGCAGGTGCTGGCGTTGAAACGTTGTTTTTTCTAGAATTTCGGCACAATTTTTTTATATTTTTTGGATGACAAATTAAAGTGCGCTTTTTTATCATCCCTGCATTGTTCATTCATAATAATAACTGTATACTATAGAAATCTTTGCAATTAGTGGTGAATTGAACTTGTACAAACTTGAGCAGGTGCTGGCGTTGAAACGTTGTTTTTTCTAGAATTTCGGCACAATTTTTTAA
This sequence comes from Homidia socia, assembly GCA_036850745.1. Taxonomy (NCBI): domain Eukaryota; kingdom Metazoa; phylum Arthropoda; class Collembola; order Entomobryomorpha; family Entomobryidae; genus Homidia; species Homidia socia. The sequence goes on from JAANSP010003355.1 coordinate 2,536, forward strand.
AATATTTTTTGGATGACAAATTAAAGTGCGCTTTTTTATCATCACTGCATTGTTCATTCATAATAATAACTGTATGCTATAGAATTCTTTGCAATTAGTGGTGATGGTGATGGCACATGTTTTTAATGTTGGGTCATCATGTTGCCCATTTAAGATTTTGCATAACGTTAACTTACTATTTTGTATTGTTTTATGAATTCCTAGGCATCAAAGCGAGCTTAAGAGACCTGTCTCATCCTCCCCGAAAATCCTGCGATACTTTAGAATACATGAAGGCAGCCAAAGACGGTCAAGGTGGAGATAACTGCGTGGAACTGTATCCTAAATGCGATAGCGATACTGATTCCGTTTCTAGTCTTCCTATGGTATTAACATGCTCATTAATAAAATGATTATCACTGTTCATTCTATTTCAACAATTGACATTATTTTTCCACTTATTCGTAGATTACAACATTCCACCAGCTTTCGGAACTTATGACAGCGGAGGGTTCATCCCCTGCCGTAGCCTTGGCTGCAGCAGGATAGGCAAAACAACATAGCATTGTTTTCTACAAATATTTATGTAATTTAAAACTTTTTTTAAATTTATTTAACCAAAAAAAACTATGGTAATTTCCAGTTTGTCGTCTACCAAAAGAATAATAACAAATTTTAAGAGTTTAATGAAATTAGCATTGCTACTAATATTGTTTACTATGAAGTAGAGAAAGTAAATACACTGGAATATTTTTTTTATAAATGTTGTCGCGCGTTTGTATCGAAAGGGCTTGAAATAAAACGTTTAATGAAATCATACAAACCATTTTATTTGTATGTTAACGAGGCTGAAAAAAATATCAAGTAATTCTACTAAACTATTATTGTCAACCATGTAATTTATTTATTATTTATGTATTTTCGACAAATAGTAATTGTTTTAGGTGTTACCTTTTTGTTTATAATAATAACGAAATATATTGTCCTGCATGCCATTTACTGATAAATAATAAAACTCTTTTTATCATTTTTATTTAAGCGATTCTATTGGCAGCTTATGTACTCTCCAGATATTATAGATGTTTGGTAGTCGCCTGTAAATTGTGTGTAAATTTATTGTAAAAAATCTAGAGAATTGAATGTGGTTTGAAACTACACTCTTTTTGCTACGGGTTATTTAAGTAGAGCGTGTGCAAGCAAATGGTAAGCTTGTTTGTGCGACATGTCATTGGTATATTATTTTTGTATAAAGTAATCTTTTTCAAAGTTGTGAAGATTTAATTTTAATTATTATTACTATCATTATAAACCATCTGCAAATATTGTATGGATCGATTTTCTAACACGATACATGCGTATCTGCCCAACTGGAATTTGTGTAATGGGAAGGAATGATGCAATATTACGCCTACGGGGAGACCTGGAGAAGTCTACAGTGGAACCTTGAGTTATGATGATGAATATGATGATGATCAATGTGAAATAAAATTGTTCAGTTTTCTGTCAGTATATATGTACCTTAGAATAGGCATACCTACTAATTTATTCCCTTTGTATAATTGTAAATACACGCCATTGCTGCTGTTTATATTTTAAATAGTATAACTCATAATTTACCGTTTTAGTGACAATGCATATTATGTAGCACGCAACAAACAAAAATAGTGTAAATTTTAGTATTTATTAGCTTTAGTAATTTTTCTGCTCTGTGTGTAATATTTATTTGTATTTATTTGTCTTGATTGTTACCTTTTGATTCCAACCACTGCAACTCTAAAAGTTGGAGCTTACGCACTTGCAACTTTTCCCTCTCCATTTATATCATTTCAATCATTCCACCACTGTTTTAAGTAAAGTACATTACCTAAATTATAAGCTGTACCAATGTCACAAATCTTGGATTTGATAGATACATAGAAAATGAGTACATGTAACAAAACGATTTCAGCAAGTAAGCAAAAAAATCTGTTTTTAAGTAGCAGCAAAGTATAACGCTCCAGGACTGATTTTGCCCGTTTTTACGATTCCACTTAAAACTATCGTTATTTAATCTGTGAAAGTTAGTTGATATTATTGCAAGACAAGCAATTACTCTGTAATTAAGTGGATATTATTATAATTATAGTTTTCCCAATAAAATAATTAGAAAGAGAAAAAAATGAGTGTGTATTTTTATCATGTGCGTTATATCAATATGCCCCGTGGGCACAGAAATATTTTAAAAAGGATGATGATATGGAAATTGCGAGACCGTTGAGCGGTTAGCAGTTTATTCATAATATTAAAAAAGTAGTTACCAGCCAGAATCACTTGTTGTGGGCAATTATTAGATTGAAAGTGTAGCACTGCTGTGTAGTATTTGTAATTTATTGTGTAAAAGAAACCAGTGCTGCGTTGTAGTAAGCTTGAACCCACATTATTGCGTTGTTGTGGAGCGGTGAATCGTTTCGTGTGACAAAAAAAAGATGAGAACGTTTTACCTGTATTTTAGATATGAAAATGTGTTACCATATTGTCATAATTAAACTAAACTCTTGCTATTTATGTAAAATGTCTGCGAGGAATGATTTGTTGTTAAATTCATAAAAATATAAATTACCTACCTATGTATACGGACTTGTTGTATGGCCAGTCATACAACAACACTACCTTACTTTTACTACAAACAGGAGATATAATATTTAAATAAATAAAGCTAAACTGTTTCCTCACAACTTTTCTCATTTTTTTCCATGCCACATTTCTACCAGCTCATTTCAAAATCAAGTGGAAATTATCATTGAGTAGTACAATCACAAATATCATTACGCTGCTTTCACTTATCTAACGGAATCATCTGAAAAAATCATTCGAGTAGTGTAGTAAGTTTTTAACCATTAAATTGTGATGTTGATTAACTGCCCCCTTTTTCAACAATTAAAAACTTTCTGCTCTTTTTTGCTGCCGATCCCGTTTGTTTGTAATTTTTTAGTTTGGAACAACTTAAATGATCTGCTTTTTTATTACATGTCAGTTTCTTGCGCGTAACCGTCATTAGTAAACATTTTTTAATGTACGCAAATACAAATATATACATGCTTTCACGTTAACTTTACTAGTAGTAGTCACCATCATCATATCATCCTCAGCATCATCATCATCATGATATTACGTACGTATGCATATCCATGAGAATATTGCAAAAAAACTCTAGTCATCCGCCGTCGTTATATAAAACAGTGGATGTCTCTCCCTCTCTCTGGCTCTTTTGCTGTTGGTGTTAATGAATCCGCGAACACAAACAGGTTGTTCACCTCTTCTTCCTTTTTAACGAGCTAATGTTTCGCCTATTTAAATATTGCAAAGGTGTAAGAATTTTCGATTAGATGAGGAGTATAGCTTATTGCTTGTTGTAGTAGTAGCAGTGGTGGAGGCATTATCAACATGATCAATGAATCAGTGCAAGGTTGCAGTAAAGACAAGAAGAGTAGAAAAGTATCATAAAAGACGTTTGCTGCTGTTTTTGTTGGACAAATAAGTTGAGTAGATCCTTTTACCGTGTGGCAGTTTGTCGTTTGTCCGAAGAGCAAAGTACAGAACCAGAAAAAACCGTACTGTAAATGCATTCCACATCATCATTCATTATTATTATTAGCATTAGCATTGAACTGAGTATCAGTTCCATGATGAAAATATCCGCTGCTGTCAAAGATGACGATGATGATGATAATGATTGGAAAGCAACGGTAACAGCACCGCAACGGTTGGACTGTCATGATGATGAGGTCTTGTTGAGGCACAATAAATAAATAAATTTCTTCAACTTGACTTGTTAAATTTCTGTTATGCAGACATCATTATTATCACACCACTAAACTGCGAGCTAACAACTCACTTTATTTGCTTGGGATTCACACTCGACCACGTAGCGCTAAAAAAAGTAGTTTTTTGACCGTTTCGATATTCCATACAGTGGCAAGTAGTCAAGTATTTAATTTTTAGGATTTCAGTACAAAAAATTATGTTAACTGTCCGATATTGTATTTGCAAAAGGTGCTAGATTTTTATTACATGATAAATTTAACAAAGTGCTAAAATAAAATCGGCGAGAAGAGGAGAAAAGCAAGTAAAACCTAAAAAGCAGAAAACAAAGTAAACAAGAAAAAAATAATCTGAGGCCCGAATAGTATATTTCTTTGGTTGCTTGTAGAAAAGTCGATGAACATTTATTTTAATAAACTTCAATATTTACTTAAATGGTACAGATTTGCGGTTTTGAAAAAAGCAAAGCAAATAAACCCGTTGTCCTATAAATAGGGTGACAAGTTTCCCAAAAACTGCCAGTTGCTGAGAAAAAGTGTTGTTCAAAGTGCTCGTTTTAAAAAGTTGTCTCCTTCAAAAGAATAATTTCTCGGAAACAGTTTGTTGGGTGCGTTATTTCTAACAGAAGAATAAAAAATGGTTTCCTTCTCTCAGAAAGTTCAATGGTGTCTGTACACCACCGTTATTCTTTCCACTTTTGCCGTTGGCAGTCGTGGCAATGAAGAGTCTGAAAATGGCCAAGTTCATCATGAAGGTGATCTATCCTCCTCCTCCTCATCCAGTTCATCCTCATCTGAACATGCTCATTCCAGGCAAAAGCGATTTGTCTATTTCAACACACAGTCACCCGTCGACATTGGTAAGGAGTTTTTATCAAACTTTATTTTATTTCGACAGTTACTGTTTTAAAACTATAAAAAGAAAGGCATGCAACTCGAGGAGAAAAAATATTTTTTGAGGAAGCAGCAGTGCAGTAGTTCTTAAGAAAGCTGCTAGAATGCAGCAGAGAGTTTTCTCGAGCTTCTTTGCCTTCCGATTTTGCTTTGTTGTTACTGCCACATGCTGCCTTGCCTCATTACGCCCCCACCACCAAGAACTTTTTGATTTGATTTTTCTCAAGTGCTAATCTTAAGTCACGTTACAATTTTAGCTGCAAAGAAAAAAAATAAAAAATTCATTCAAACAAAAATCGTATATTTCATAAAAATGTTTTTGTTTGTCTGTGAAAGGTCTCCTGATCACCGTGCCACTGTCTTTTGCCCTTCCCACCTTCAATTTGAAAACAACTCGACGATTTAAAAAATCCATCTCGGAGGAAAACGAGCTGATGGCCAATCTGACATCTGAGGACATTCTCCCAAGCGACTCATTTGATGAACCTGCATACTCCGTTGAACTTGGGAAAATGACCACCTATTTTTACGATTTAAAAAGTCCATCTCGGAGGAAAACGAGCTGATGGCCAATCTGACATCTGAGGACATTCTCCCAAGCGACTCATTTGATGAACCTGCATACTCCGTTGAACTTGGGAAAATGACCACCTATTTTTCCATTTTAGAGGTAATAATAATAACAACAATAGCAACTAAAAACGGTACTTTTTAGCAATTTTTCCACACGTTTCACAACGTCATCGCATAAAAATACCATCTTTTTTGAAGGTCATCCCCATGAACTGTTATATAAATTTGAAAAAAGACGAAATTCCACAGCATTCTTTTTTAAGAAACGTGTGCTGTTGTGCTGCTGTCACTGTCAAAACCATAAATTTGTAGGCAAAAATTTTCAAGGTTAGCAGCCAACTAACAGCGGCAACAAGAATTTTGACCACACGTACAGGCTTCCCAGCAAAGTACATGTGTCTAGTCATCTATCCATCTGACCATCATGTCACAGTGTCACGTCCATGCTCTCTGGACGATTTATTTTAAAGAAACGAATCCAAGTATAATATACGATCAGTAATAAACACGTTAAGTCTTCTTTTTTTAAAGTGTTTGGTATTCACTAAATTTAACATTTCAAAACTTTTATTTTTATTTTTTGATTATGACCAACTGCCCTTGGAATAGAAATTGTAAAAAACATGTCGTTTTAGTAGATGACACTATTATTGGCATTGTTTGATCATCGCCCAATAATAATAAACCAGAATCATTAGGATTTTTTAAAAGATCAAAACATTTTCGCCCTTATAACATGTCGTTTTAGTAGATGACACTATTATTGGCATTGTTTGATCATCGCCCAATAATAATAAACCAGAATCATTAGGATTTTTTTAAAGAGCAAAACATTTTCGCCCTTATACCACCGCACAAAAGTAAACTGAAAAAACCTAAAAACGATTTTTTATTACCATGTTGATCATCAACAAATCAATAGCAAACGATGGGCAATAATATTGCTTTGTAATTTTTATTTTATTTTTATCAAATGTTGAAAAAATACCTTTTATTTTTTAAAGCATTCGGTCTGGACGGACAACTGATACAACAAGACTGTAGTTAAAAAAGAAAGAATTTTGTTGGTTGATTTACAACAGCAGTAGAAGTAGCAGCAGCATCAGCAGCAATATTTTTTATATTTTAAAGAACGAGATATTAAAGGAAAAGGAAAAAAGAGAGATTTTTTTTGTAATTGTAGATTTTTTACAAGGGAAACATCCATATCCCTCAGTAATGATTCAATTGTCCAGAGTCATCATCTTAAAATTGATCCTTCTGTTGTTGTTGTTGCTGCTGCTGCTACTGCTATTATTAGAAGCTACTAGGCAAAACCAGCACTTATTATTTGTACCTGGATTTTTTTCTAGAGAGAAAAAATATATATTGGAAATTAGTTTTTTTTTCTTTTCTTTGATGGTGGGCAAAATTAGTGGCCTTGAACTTGCTAGATGAATTGCTGAAAATAAAGAGACAGCAGACGTCCAGGTTGAAAAGTTACCACTGTTGCAGCCGCTGCAATTGTTTACTACTCAAACAAAAAAATGTAAAGTCCAACAGATGGACGACCATTAAAACAGATATATATTTTTTTCTTTTGACCATGAAACATTAAACATTTCCAGTGCAGATTCCATTTTTCTCTTTTTTTAGAAGAAAAGAAGGATAGTTTTGTCCAAGTCATTTCATTGTGCACACAAGAGGATAAAAATAAGTGGTGAGTGGGTAAAAAAAGATAGGGTTGCCGGCTGGAAGGAGAAAGAGAGAGAGGGTTGCGCATAAGGAAGGAAGCAAGAAATTGGATATGTTGTTCACCTCACCACCTCGCATTGTTTAGTAGTTTCTCTCTCCGTTTACTGCTATTATTATTATTGGTAAACTTGATATTCTTGCCAAGACGATCAAGATTTTCTTGCTCTTTTTCCTTTGATGATAGACAGGTCGAGAGCCTTGTGTTTGTTGAACCTTATCATCTACTATTCATATGCATACAAGCGTAAATACACACACATTTTATTGGTATTATTATATGACATATCAAAATAGTTTGTCTCTTTTAAAAGAGTATGAGCTTTGAGGATGAGAGTGTGTAAGTTGTGAATGTGAACCCCTTGGTTTGATGGCTAGTAGGCCCTTAAAAGTAGGAACATCGTTGTGATTCCTACTGGTGGCAGTGCAGCTGGATGGATATTTAGTTTATCAGCGAGAGTTTTTGTCTGCTCACCTCTTCCTGACTAGGAAGTATGTACTGGCTGTGTGTACATTGTGCATGCATGTCTTTTTTATATAAGGGCCCGGGCCAGAAAGCTATAAGCTTTTGAAGAGAGGAAGGAAGAAAATGAGGAGTGGTGGTGGTACAGGCCGCCAGTGGCAGAGACCTTGAAATCCTTGAGTGGACTTGGAAATTGTGGTTTTGTAAGCTAGGGCAATGACCTGATGAGAGTCTGCTGTAGTTGCTCTGCTGACTGGAGAGAGAGAGAGGAATACAAAAGGGCCTCTATTACGCTTGTATGAGCCGACAGGTATTTATATAAAGTAGTTATAGGGATGATTGCACAGGCAAGGGCACCCTATAGGCTCCACTATTAATAGACAAGAGAAATAACTTGTGCAAGAAGGCTCAAGATTTTACTCTTTGGTGAAACATAAACTGACTTGCTTTTTGTATTAACAAGAGTCTCTCTCGACACAACAAGATTCTTTTCTTTGTCAGTTGATAGTTGATTATCTGTATACGTACCAGAGTTTATACTCTTGAGACACTATTACTATTATCATCTTCATCATCATCATGATTATTATTATTATATGAATACATGATGATGATTACAAAAAATAAAAGTGACGTTCCCTTATTTACATTTACGGGAGTCTGGGGGTGGTGGTTGGTTGAGGATGAAAATGTTGAGCTTAAAGAGAGAGAAAGATTTTGTAAGTAGAGAGCAAGGAGCAATAACAGAAAACAGAAAAAGAAGAAATGTGTAAAAGGCTACATGATCAGCTTGAGGAGGTCCCCCATAAAATTTGAATATAATTTTTGTTATCCTTTACAGCAGCGCATTATTATTATTATTATCGTTATAAAGTGGGCAATGGACTTTTAAAAGTTGATTATCCCTTGGAGAGGATCAAGGGATGCAGTAAGTAATGTAGTCATAGCGGCGCTGGTTGTTGTTGTGAGCAGAGGAGCCCTTTCCATTCTCCTCTCCTCTCTTTCTCTCTACAAAATTTAAATATTATGCATGGAACAAGACGCAGTTGATTCTCTTGGATGATGAGAAAATGCTGACTACAGTGGTGTTGATGACGATCATGATGGTGAGATGCATGTTTGAAGAAAAGCTAGAAACTTGAGACGGCTGTTGTTGCCATGCATGTAAAAAATACATTTTATAATCAGCGTCAGCACGAAAAAAAACGGTTAAGCAACTTTTTCTTACCAAACTTGTTCCCATCAGTTTTGTTTAAAATATAAAAGTTGGATATAAAAATGTATCATTGTGCCATATTTAAAAACTTTTTTCATTACTTTTCACCCTATTCTATGGTTTTTATAGATTGACGAGGACATTTGTCAGCAGAAGGTGATTTGTCAAGTATTTGCTGAGCCAGACAACTACAAGCCTGTCAGTGACATTTTTGAGAGGAAGCTAACGTAAGAATATTTT
>JAANSP010003356.1:0-11429 GCA_036850745.1 Homidia socia
AACTAGCTCAAATTCTAAAAAGGGACATGTCCACTAGTTCCATGTCTGGAGCAGACACAATGTTTATCAAAAAGCAGTTCCTGTCCGTGATTTGATTTTGGGGAAACTGCAGGGCTCTACATCAAAGTTGTGGTGGACTGAAGTGTACCACTATTTCAAGTGCATTCGAGAAGCAACAAATGCATTAAACAATGTCTTTGGAACCCTTTTCACATTTTTTCTTGCTAATGGTCTAACGTACTATGCAACTGGATTGGATGATAGTTTAGTTACCCCCGACATCAACGACCGTATTCGGATTCTGTTTTCAATTGGAACCTCCGTGTACATGTATATACTGGCCGCTGATACGTGCACTCAGGTGAGCGTTTCGTTTGTTTTTTAATTGGAGTGATCAATAATAATTTGTCTTAAATAAATCAATATTTAGATGAACATCTTAAAGCATTGGTTACGGAAGGAGGAAAACCGACGGGACATTCCAGCCGATCAACTGTTTGTTGTATTAGAGGAATTGAAAAATAAGGAGATTGGAATTAAAGGAAGTAATATCTTCACAATAACGTATTCGCTTCTCTGGAATGTAATTTATTTTCTTACATTGTTTCCAATTTGGTATAGTTATTTATTCGTATAAACATTTTAATTTGCTTCATTACATCCAATTCTTTATTTTCAGGTTTTGACAATTGTAATTACTTACTTCATAATTTGTTTACAAGAACGGCAGCATTCCTTGTAATTTAGTGGAAGCCTATTTAACAAGGAGTTTATTTCTAGGTAAAGTGGACCTTTCATCATGACCATAAAATTGAACTTTATCCATTTTTTTAAATCGTTTGTTCCGCCTTATTGTTTGCGTAGGCGTAAGTCTTTGTACACTTTTAATAATGTAAGAGTGCTTAGAATTTAAAAGCATACACAAATGAGAGTCAAAAAATCCTCACCCGTTCAAAGCATGAGCTACAAGGTTTCATGAAGAATACACGAAACAACAGTTTCTATAAATGGGTAAGCTCTTTTCAATGATTCAAATAAATATTTATTTTTTCTCCTACTGTATTCGTTTCAGTGATGCAATGATCATTTAATTTCCTTTGTGCATTAGTCTCATGTAAAATCCTCGTTGTCGGAGACAACAGTTTGTAGTAAAACAGAGATTCTTTGTCCAGCTCAATTATCTGTTGTTGCTAGTAGATAATAATTAGTTGTTAATAAAATTTTAATATTTAGTACTGTAATAACTAAGAAATATTGATTTGTTTGCAATAAACGTAAGAAATCATTCCTTATGCAGATAAGTGTTTCTTCAATATATAATTTACAGTATGCAGGAAAAATAATTGAAATTTTTAATTATATTATTTAAAGTGCAAATCAACTGTGCATTGAAGCACCGGAATTATTTTTTAGGTCACGAGGTCTGGCAACCCGTTGACCGTAAAGTTCTAGAAGTGCAGATGGTAATCCCTCTTTTGGACCACTTATCTCGATTAAAAAAGTTAAGCCCACATTTTCATATCAGTTCGCTCCTTCTTCTTCTAATTAAATTTGTTTTATTGTTGTTTGTATTTGCCTTTTTACGGTTTCGTAAGCATTTTAAATAAAACATTTAATTCCCTACATAAATTGCGTAGCTTTTTTCTGTAAATATTTGACAGGGAAAATATAAAACTCTGATAATAAATTGACATTCTAGACGTAAGTTTTTTCAAATTACAGCTTCAACTCTTTAATATTACTCAACTAATATTTATCAAATGAACAGTTTACTTTTTCCATAAATAAATCGGCTGGCATTTACGCAGAAATAAAACGTTAAAAAAATTCACTGTCATTTATTAAATCTGATCAGTTTTTCATACCGTATTAACAGCCGACGCACAAAATGTCTATTCAATTTGTGAAGTCCTTTCAAGTATCAAACAGCGCCATCAGTGACTCATCCACCAATTTTCTAAAAGTATATTTTGACCTAGCTTATTTTTTTCTTTGTTCCCCATTTAGGGTAGTCGTAAATCAGAATAAAAGAAATTTTGATGCGCAATACTCCATACAAACAAATTTTGCTCAAAAAATGGCATGTTGTGCACTTCACATATTATTACTTTGTGACATGCTCAGAATGACACGGAAGACCCTACACAACTTTGATGCTGATAAGACTTCTGCAGCTGCATACTTTGGCTTAATAACCCACATTTCAGGTATAATCTTTCAACTAATTTTGTTGCAAATATTTTGGTTTGAACACAAAAATATTCTCAGCGCAGTTAACTTGATAATGTGGATGGAGAAAAATATGCAGTCCATATCCAAGGCTAAGGTACTTTTGTCTCTTCTACAAACTATTTAATAATTAATAACGTTTAAGCAATAAGCTTTTTAAACACACCAACCATTATAAAGTACCTAAAACAGTTCAAAATTAATATCTAGGCTGACACGAGATTTATAAGTCTTATCGGCTGCATTATTTACGTCATATTTACGGCAATGTCTTTTCAAAGCGTAATATCAAATAGCTTGCTTGCACCTCCGTCTACCTGGAATACTACAATATGGAATCGCGCGTTGGTGTCAAAAGGTCGATTCATGTTTTTTATGATCTACCTGGAATACTACAATATGGAATCGTGCGTTGGTATCAAAAGGTCGATATATGTTTTTTATGGAAACAGCAGCGGGAAGAATGAAGGTTCCAGAGCCAGAAGAGCTGTCAACAAGCGATTATCTCTTGGCTTTGTTGACAGCCGTTTCAATATTAGAACAGTAAGTTTAATTGTATTTTGCAAAGCATGTCCAGTATTTAGAGTTTAATGTCATTAACCCTTTGGTTTTTTAGCTGTCTCTTTTGGTTCTTCTTGGACTATGTTCTCCTATCTTATGTTCTGACTGTATGGAATGTTGCCCATCAATTCGCTGAAATGCTGCAAACTGACATGCAGTTGTTCCCTGACAAAACGTGTACAAATGGAATAAAATTTCTCGCAATGGATAGAGTTTTATTCTTAAAATCTAAAAATACTGTACTAAAGTTAAAATGGTCTCAAGTTTACCAACAGTACCAATGCATTTGCGAATTGCTGGACGTGGTAAATAGTACATTTGGAAGCATGTTTACTGCGTTTTTGGCCAATGCTCTTACCTATTATGCTACTGGCATAGACAATTTATTTACGGATGAAAATATCTATATTCGGATGAGAACTATTTTCCCCATGGTTACAACAGTCTGCACGATAATTTTTGCTGCGGACACTAGCCAGCAGGTAAGCTGATGAATAATCAATAGTAATTGAATTTTTACAACAGAGGTCAAAAAACTTGCATTGGATTTTAGTATTTTAGCAACTCATTATTTTATGCCCTTGGATTTTAGTTGGAGACATTAAAACAATGGCTTAAGATAGACAAAAACAGGGAAGACATTCCTGCAGATCAATTTCGAGTTGTCTTTAAAGAATTAAGCAACAAAACTGTTGGGATCATGGGAAGCAACATTTTCTTAATAAGTTATGGGCTTATTTGGAATGTAAGAGCTAATCTTGGTAGCACTTTACCTAGTTTCTTTCCTGAAACTATTTAAATTAGTTTCTCTCACCAGTAAAAACTTTTATTTAATGTTCTTAGGTGATGACAACAGTGGTCACGTACTTCATTATTTGTCTGCAGGAACGTCGTCAAAATGTGAAGCAATGACTATAACTTATCAATGTTTGTGGTGATGATGATGGGATAGCTTTAAAACAAAACGATGATTAAAACTTACACATTAATGCAAAAGGAAAATTCCGATAATTTGGAATATATTAGGATGCAGGTTACTGACCATGATAAGTTGTACGATAAAAGCTTTTAACATTTTCGATTTTTGTAATAAAAACGACCAATCTTTCCTAGTGATCGCTGTGCGTGGGAAAACAGTTGCTGTTTTAACCGATTTATAGAAAATTTAAATACAAAATATGTGAATGTAATAATGTGAAAATGATTACAGTAGTTTCTGTTTCTGTCAACCTTCATACTTTGTTTTTATTGATTCTGCAATTCGCATGCGCTGGATTTTGTTAGTACAAGCTTCAATGGACAAATTGTTTAATAGATTAAACAAAAATGGTTACATTGTTGAAATATTCTTGAATCGAATTAAAATTGATTTACTTATTAATTATCTCATTACTCGATATTTACTCGATAACATTATAAACGCTTTTTAATTTTCTACTTTATAAAATGAATTTTTTACTTAGACGTTTAGGCGGAACCAAGGTCAGGCCATAACACTTTCGTCTATATTTGCTTGTGTCAACACACATGCCAAGTCTGTGTAAAAAGTAGGGTGCCGCTTTATTTACTCGTGAAAAATATACTGACCTTAAGCAAGTTATGCGCTCTTTGTGTATTAATTTAAGTACTTACGATTTTTACATATCTAATAAATGACTCCAATTTCACCAAGTGAAAAATACCATTTCGTTCATAAACTAAACACCCCTCCCTGCCCTAACAATGTGACGGCACCCTTGAAGACTGGCTAAAATATTTGTTTAGTTAAAACTATGGCAATTACATTACATAAATTTTAAACACCATTCAACCGTTAAATAATATGGAATTAAAAAAACTTCAGTGCGTGTTCTCTATTTTATGAAGATAGTTAGCGACCAAAGTAAAGACTCAAATTTACATTCGCAAAACAATGAAACTCACAAACAAAATCTGTGCACAAAATTCAAATTCGAAAAGAAGCAACAATTTATCAATCTTTTTTGCAATGTATTTTGATTTTGCTTACTATCTTTTCTGCAGCCCATTTCGTTTGCTACAGGACAAAGTAACCGGCATTTTCACAATTTCACAACCAAAAGCTCATTTTGTAGTTTACATGCTTTTGAACGGAGTAGCAGTGCTATTCGAAATTTCCAAGATACGACAGGTTTATTCATACATAAAATTTGACAACGCAAGTCCAGTAGATTACTTTAATCTGGTTTCAACTTTTTCAAATAGCATTTACCAGCTTTTGGTGTTCAAAACAGTTACTCTTGACCAGCAGCAGTTTCTGAAAATGGCTAATTTTATTCAGAAGCAAGGGCAAAAATCTTGTTGGGGCTACGCTCATGTTAAATTGGCTTTCTACGTTTTTACTGCAATGGCTCTATTTGAATGTTTTTGGAGTAATATTTCGCCTCCAGTTTCAACTTGGAATGAAGTGATTTGGAACCGAGGTCTTATAGATCAAGTTCGATATGCTCTTTTTCTCGAAACTACTAAACTTACAAACGCGACTAGTTTAGAATACATGCTTGCTGCTTTTGGAGGAATTGTTTTCATCCTACGATACGTTCTTGACTACTATTCGGAATTATTTCTTATTTGTGGAGTTTTAACAATTTGGACTGACGTTTCTGAATTCGCTCGAAAACTCCAGCAAGACACGGATTATTTTTTCGCTCTAAAGTCTCCATCGATTGTTCTGACAAAAAAGAGGAAGCTGTGCTGGAAGGAAATTTACGAACGTTACGTTTATATTCGCCAACTCTGTAATCTTGTGAATGAAATGTTTGGACATGTTCTCACAGCTTATTTAGCTTCCTCCTTGTTTTTCTACGCGATTGGTATTGACAAAATACTCTTAACGACAGACGTGGGCGCACAAATCGTAATAGTGTTTTTTATGGGAAGCACGTTAACGATATGCTTGCTCTCTGCCGATGCAAATCAAAAGGTACGTTGTATTTCCAGAAGCAATAGAAATATTCAAAAGTTTTCTTTAAAAAATAAATTGTATGCGTTAACTGCCAAATTAGATGGATTCACTCAGAATGTGGCTGACAAAAGATGAAAACAGAAATGACATCCCACTGGACCAATTTCAGGTTGTCTTGAACGACATTGTTGTAAATGAGATTGGGATTAAAGGCAGTAACATATTTACCATCACGTACTCGGTATTGTGTCAGGTTAGTATCTAGTTAATCTGATCATTACTTTCAAAATATAAATTTCCTTGTGACAAACTAGAAAAAACTTAACAGTGCATCATTAAAATATTATTTAATTGGCTTTTGTAGGTTTTCACGGTAGTCGTGACTTATTTCATTATTTGTCTTCAATCAAGACAGCGGTAAAACTATCGCTGCAGTGGTATTAGCTTTAAGGTTTTAGGTGTTTTGGATTGGTGTAGCAGGCGTTGTTCTTTTGTACGTATAATTTTGATTTGGAATGAATTCTCCTTTTTTATCCAATGTTCCTGTATTTCGTCAAGAACATACATTTAGTTTGACTTTCATCAAAAAAGAGTTCTTGAATGATCATCTTAGCATGGTTCCTTCTAAATAAATGTAAACACACAAATTATCTGAGTTGACTGGTGTTTGTTGTACGTAACACATACAATGTAATCTATACAAGGTTAGTATTAAAAATGTACATCGGCAAATTTTCACAGAATGTGCTTCCCAACTTGCTACAATGGTTTCAATTATAGAACTTTCCATTATATCAAATTAGTTTGTTTAAATGACCAAGGAATAAATTATTGTGCTGAATTTTACTCTGCAAAATTCTTGTTTTTCCAATGCTAAAGCATCATGTACACGCGTTTTATTTTTTTATAAATTAGTACCGCATGTGTATTGTATATTACTGCACGCTGCCATAAAATTAAATTCATTCAATATCCGGCAAAACAAAAATGAGACATGTTTTAGGCATTCAATAAATTTAAAGCGAGTATTGGGGTAAAATAACAGACTTCCATGTAACATGGTGATAGCATTGTCAGAAAATTGGTAGAAAAACTGCAAACAATTACACTTTCAATGCCACCTTTGTAGCCCAATTAACTGTTATCACGTGGTGGAGGTAAAATTTCAGCTTGGTGTGTCTAGAAACCGAATCTAATGTGTTGTGGTGCAATTTAAGTGTCCATTATTAGCTCCAGTCTAGCAACGGTGGCGATAAATGAACAGAACTGTAACGAGTTGATGAGTTTTTGATCTCTTGCAAATAAAAACTGACAGCAATTTTCCTTAAAGTACAAAACCGGAAATAATGTAGATAAAAATAGCATAGAGAAATACAAGCAATTCGGAAGAAAAGATAAGTTCAGTATTAGCTTTTAACTTTAGAATTCAATGTTTAAAAGTTCCTGTATTCGACTCTCTAAGCAAAACAGATTTAGTGTAAAAAAATAGTTGGAAGAAATTATGAAAAACTCTAAATTATTTTCCATTAATTCTAAACAGTTAGTAGTAGATCCACCAGAAAAAGTAAAAACACAGAACAGCGCAACAAATTTCATCATCATTTTCTTTGATTTTGCTTACTTTTTGATCTGTAGTCCCTTCCATTTTGTATGGGACAAACCGACTGCACGTTTCAAAGTCAAAAAACGAATGAACCAATTTGTTGTGTTTGGATTATTGAACGGACTGACAATACTTTTAATTATTTCTAGAGTACGTCAATTTTTTGTTTTGGGTAGAATGGGCGTCGCTACTCCGGTGAAATATTTCTCCTTAATGATTGTGTTTATGGGCAACTTGTTGCAATTTGTGACGCTTAAAAAGTTCATATTTAACCAGCACCAGTTTCTGGAAATCATCAACGTTATTCAGCACAATCGACATACGCTGACTCATGCTAGCATGCAGGTAGGCAATTTCCTAGCTTAAGCTTTTGCTAAATGTCAAATAATAATTGGGTTATCTACACCTTTTATTTGCCAAAAGATTCAAAGGAAAGGCTTCATTGGATTAATTTGCTGCATACAAACACTTTTCGCGTTAATGGAACTTCTATATGCGTTAACGGCACCATTTCCCACATGGAATAAAACTGTTTGGAACCGGAAATTAATATCGCGTGCAAAACACTTTCTTTTCATTGACAGCAATGTCACTGCAATTGGGACAATGCCAGAAGTCGAGCAACTTACCGCCTTTGATTACGTGCTGGCGGTTTGTGGAGGACTTGCGCATATTGAATGGAGGCTACTTGACTATTTCACGGATATCTCTATAATAATGGCTGTTCTAACACTGTGGACGATTGTTTACCAGTTTTCACTTAAATTAGAGGACGACATGAAACACCAACATTTCAATCAACTGGTGAGTCTGGTGAAACATTTTCTTACTGAAGCCATGCCTTGCTGGGCATGTCCGTTTGAATTTGGGTAGCTGAAAGACATGAGCTTTACAATTTTTTACGCTGAGCCTTATCATATAAGCCCCGATAACCCTTTCCCCCGAGTTTCCTAAAGAAAACCCGGAAGGCAATGCCACTGCTTGAATCCATGCGCTAAACAATGAGTATCACATTGAATATAAAAATAGAGCAAACTTACCTGGGCTATGTTCACCCCACCTACCAATTCATACGAGCACTAAGTGATGCTATCAACCGGGCATTTGGACCTATGATAACCATCTATATGGCCGCAACCTTATTCGACCAGGCTGTTAACATTGACAACCTGCTGGTGAAATTGGATTTAGTAATAAAATTACGGTCGGTAGTGTTCACTGGAAATGTGCTCTGCATATGCCTACTATCTGCTGACATTTGTCATAAGGTTTAAAAATTGACAGCGTTATTGAAAATATTCAAGTTACGTGATTTAAAACTTAACTAAATTGATCATTCATTTCGAATTTTAGTTGAGTACGCTGAGAAAGTGGTTGACAGTAGAGGAAAACTCACGTAGCGTCCCATTGCACCAACTTCATGTTGTTGTGGATGAAATAAGAGCTTGTGAAGTTGGCATCAAAGGCAGTAACAGATTTACGATTACAAACGCTTTGTTGTGGAACGTAAGCAGAGTTTTGCAATAATACCAAATAATGTCATGCTATTTTGGTTTTTACAAACGTAAAAAATGTACTTCTGACTACATTCTTTTCAGATTCTGTCAATTGTAATAACATATTTTACCATATGTTTACAAGTCACTGAGCAAGAACATCAGCAAAGGATACAAATTTATAAAAGCTAAATTACTACTACGAAAAATGTTTTCAAGGACATCTTATTAGTTTTTTTAGCAATGTCTCGGATTAAATGTACCCACTACCGATAACAAAGTTTAAAATTAATAACGGTCTAATCTAACTATAACCCCGCTTTATGCTATCGATTTCAAATGGAAAAAATATCTTTCGCGAAATCTTTCGCTTCAAAATGTATGCAAAGTAAGCAATAATTTTCCTGATAATTATAAGTTTAGTTCTGGTACTTAATTTTAGGTGAGAATTTTTTATGCATCATTTAGGCTTGCTGCATGCTTTCTCAAGACACGCTTGAATATGGGTCATTTGATGTAAATGAAAAATGAAGGTTAAAAATGGCGACTTATCAATAATTTTTAATGAAAAAGGATCAACACAAACACTTGTTAGTCAATGAGAATGTATTGAGGGTATTTTTGTTGATACATTTTATCGCTTTCTCTTCTTATCTGCTGAATTCTATCACTCATGACAGCAGCCATTCGCATTCCTTGTTTGCTTGTTTGCAGCAATAACACGTAAGTATAATACAGCACGACATAAAAAGTCGGTAAAAGGAGAGTTGTAACTTTTAATACCATAACATTACCTAATTAATAATTTCTGAATCTAGACATATTTTTGAGCAAGTCAATCAATTAGGTATGTACACATTGACAAACTTACAAACATGCAACAGCAAGAAATGTGTAATTATCCTCAATGATGAAATAGTCACATGTTGCAGAAATTTAATTTTTACACGCAGTTTATTTGCATGTATCATCATCATAAATGAATGTTTTACTTTTTGAGTTCGCAAGATCACATAAAAGCATGCAACATTGTGTTCACTTTGATAATATAGTAATTAATGATACGGGTACACCGATGATTTATATTGAAATTTTCATGTCTTTATGCCATCCCAATATTACCATTTTGCTCTTTAACCAACCACCAAACTACACACAAAGTAGTAGTAGTACAGAAACTAGACTACAATCGGCCAACGCCTATCTTTAGAGATCGAAAAAATCCTCACTTCACTAGGACCACCAACATCGTTTCATTAATCGGAATTACAAAGTGAATTTTACTTTCTCCACGTCCACGTGCATGCAAAAGCAATGTGGGTAGCTTGGTAAGTTACCGATGGTAACTTTCACCGTTTTTATTAACTCATTTTGATGTTATAGGTTTGTTATGTAAAATTAGTGACTACTATTACAGGTAGATTATTCGAATAGTAATCGATTCAAAAAATGATCTAACCTTTACAAACATATTTTATATTTTCTTGCTGTACAAGTATTTTAACATTCATTTATGACATAAATAGACCGGAAATGATTAAATTTTTGTTCTATGTTAAGCTTAAATTATATTAATTATGCACATTAAATGCAATAATGTTATTTTTTCTTTAAAATCGCCCTTCAAAATTTTTAATTCTCATTATTCGAATGCCATGGTACCATGCAAGATGGACAAACCAAAGCATGTAGGCTAAAGAGTAAAAGGTCAAGCAAACTGAACAACATGTTCCCCTAATGAAAGCTTAGCACGAGCATGCCTCTAGAGATTTGCATGGCAGACAACAATTTTGTTTACAAAAGTGGGTTTTACTGAAATTAAAATATGTGAAAGTGAGCTGCTGAAACAAGAACAACAATATTGTACCAAATTAACACCAATGTATTTATGTTAACGAGCCTATATATTCTATTTTACCAACACTCATCTCATGGGTTGAAAAAATAATATAAATGAAAGTCATTGTTTACCAAACAATAGCTTCAGTAGATCTGTCCACTCTCAACTGTTTTCGAGTAATCCCACCTAAAAGGTTAAGTTGTCATTATTTATTTGTTTCTCCGAAGGGATCTACATTTATCCAGGTAGCCACCAGTGAATCTATGGAAAATAATTTTGTTCTAAAATTTAAATGTCAATGCGTACAACAAGATAGTTAGACTTTTCAGCCTTCTTTTCGCTGAAAGCTGCATAAAGACACCTAGTTTTGGCAAGTAATAATATGCAATTAAAACATTTGATTGCAAAAATTGGGCACATTCGAATATTTAAGAAAAATTTAAAGATATCTGAGTGTGCACCAAAATGCACAAGTCAGTCCGTTTGTTCTACTTTGAATAATTTCTAAGTTCTTGTTTTGTAAACTATTTACTAAATTAAAATTTACAAATTAGCTAGATTTTGCCTAGATTTTTATTTAACTCTACAAAAAGTATTTACTTCACTAAAGTTTAAAAAAAATGAATAATGCAGAATTGTTTAGAATTCATGTAAGACAAAGTGGGATTAAGACATCCGCGCAAGAGAAAACGCACCGCAACAACAGGACCAACTTCCTTGCAGTTTACTTCGACTTTGCATATTTTTTACTTTTCACTCCCTTCCGTTTTATTTATA
>JAANSP010003357.1:0-11428 GCA_036850745.1 Homidia socia
ACACAAAGTAGTCATCCATAGAAATTAGAAAATGCATGCTTGACTGCCTGCATTTTGGCAAACAACATGAGCACCCTTCTTCACCTGTCGCGCATCGCATAACTATAATAACCACCGCAAGCCGTGTAATCAATCAAAGGACATTTAAATGTAAACCTGTGCGTTCTACTTAATGTTTACAGAGAGACATTCAGAGCTTAAAGTGGAGTTTCCTTTGAGGCTTTTTAAACAAAGGACCTCAACGTTGTCAACATGTGTTGCTGGCTAGCTAATTATGCCTATAAACATATGTTAATGTAATATTCCCAAAATTGTTACCCATGTGAAAGGATTGCTCATCCTACAGCATCAATATCTTTCAAAATATTTGCGCCGTAGCAGCAAGACTAATTGACAAAATACTTTAGAAGTAACCACCCTGAATAGGTATATGTATTTTAGCAAACACCGGAATTTGCACTGAAGATTAAAAATCTGAACTTATTTAATGTCGTTTCCAAATATTATGCTACTTAATTAGTGTACGTGACATCCTCAACTTCAAAGAAATATTTTATGAGCTGATGCTCCAGTTGCCACTTGCCACAGCTAATAGTATTATGACATTATTTTGAAGCAGTAATTACGGTACTGATGATTATTCAGAGGACTGTGGTCGTACTAGTTGGTGTGTCGTTTAGTTTTATGATGGCACGATTTCATTTATTTTCCACTTGCTGCTTGATAATAATTTAACTTAATAATAATATAGCTTATGAAATGATGCTGTCGATGATGTCCTCTCAGCATTTCGTGGGGAATAGCTGCAACAGTAGTAGTACATGGGTAGCAAAGAGGCAAAACCTCTTCGTTACTATTGTGGTTTTCTGTTAATAAGTCATCCATTAGCTTTTCTAAAAAAGCTATATACCGTAAAAACAAAAATATGTACAGGTATGATGGTGTGAAGAACGTAAAATAGTAACCACAACGAAATTACCTTTTGGGATGATGTTGAATAAATACTGTGAATGGGAGACAAGTTCAAAGCACTGGGGGCACCCTTACCATAAAATTACAGCACAAAGATAAATAGATAAATACTAAGAACCCGAACCTACGCATGAACTATTCATGAGTACAAAATTATAAATAAAAGCTAAAAAAGTAATCAAGAGAAAACGAAGAATTCCTCAAAGTCCCATTAAGTATTTCAAAGCCTCATTACACGTCTTCCAAAATTCACTGATTATGTACCATCCAATTGAAATACACAAGTGAACAAGCGGTTTGAAAATTTAAAATACGAAGTGTACACAATTGTCAGTCGAAATTTTTGACCAGTTTTGTTGCTATTTTAAGTCTGAATTAACAGCCAAACTCAAAATTCAAACCAGATGATACTTATTGGATGTGTCAATGAAGATTGAGATGACACTGATGACAGTGTCGCAGTTAAAAAAAGAGCAAGGGTCCCATGCTAATGTATACAACAAAATTACCTTCTAAATGGCTTCACGAGCAAGTTATTAATATAAGATGGCAATGGCAATATTATGAGGACATATGCATATACCTAAAAAGATGAGGTTATTCCAAGAAATAACGTGCCTGCATAGAAAAATGCAAAAATTTGTATGCTCAACCCGCTTGTAATTAACAGAGTTACCTGCACGACATCATCAACAAAACCTTCTTCACTACCACCACCATGCACCATCGTAATCAACTCGGACGTTTTGCCATGACATGAAATGAATGCACCTTATTATACGTTTACCATGCTGCCATATCATCTTTGATGTGGTAATTTTCATACCGAAAGACTACTCCTCTGGTACTCTTCTATATCACTCTACCTGTATTTATCTGTAAACACTTTTACAATTTATTCATTTGTCTACTTTATGAGCTCATGTTGATGACCACTACACAGTGGTGCTAATAGCAATAAAATTCGCCACCGATACTTCTTCTTTTTCTTCAGCCAACGTTGGATGGCACACGCAAAAATAAGTAAAAAAGGCAGAGTAATTGAAGAGTTGAAAGTGAACAAGCCAAGAATGATTTGTGCTGCAAAGATAATCTCTGTAGTGAAGAGGTGACTTTTGAGAAAAACACGAGTGTTGGGAGAGAGGGTATGATAGTATTGCGGATCATGCAGACAGGAGAACCTACTGATTCTATCAACAAAAGTTAAAACAGAAAACTACTAAGACGGAGGAGGAAACTACATTTATGATGATGATGACCTATGTTAACCTATCTGTTTATGAGGATACAAGTTACATAGTTGGTATACCTAAGTTCATTGTAGCAATAATAATAGTGGTGCTTAATTTTTTGACTGTTATGCTAGTTAGGTTGGAATGACTATGATCCCAGGATTTTACCCTGATGAATGATCATGATGAGTCAAGGTTATATCAGATCATTACTTTTATTACAAAATTGTAATATCCATATACAGATATTTTTGTCCGAATTTTATTAGCTATTTAAGAGCCCACTACTACAACTGCTAACTAGCTTAGCTCGCTCGTTCCGTTGGGTTTTCAACTCTAGTGTACAGATATTTTTGTCCGAATTTTATTAGCTATTTAAGAGCCCACTACTACAACTGCTAACTAGCTTAGCTCGCTCGCTCCGTTGGGTTTTCAACTCTAGTGTCATTTGTGATCGTGGCGCCGAGCAACTAGAGTTAGGAAATGTAGGCATGTACATAAATAATTATATAAAATGTAATCTTCTCTAGCCTTCCCTTTCAATTTTTTTTTACCGTGTCTTCACCCAAAATGCAGCAGTCGCGGACACATTAAGGTACTCACAGTAATGTCAAACGACAAAAAAAACTCTAAAACAGGATTACTTTCCTTTTTTAAAAGCGTCTTCTCCACCTTCTTTTATTCTAAATTATTATTTAAGACAGTGTTGATTTTGCTGGCTGCCTCAACTTTTACTCATTTGAGTGGCTTATTTGTTACCAAGTAGACGGTTGGCATGTAAAAATAATAAAAGGATTTAGTTATTCCTTTTAAGGAAACGGCCCCTAGTCTAAATATGAGGGATTCCACAAAAAACAAAGTAAGAGGTATATTATCTATCTCATCTTTTTTATGTATTAACCTTCCAAAGTCATTTCAGATAATTAATGCCTTGAAATTAGAAGCACGCTTGTTAATAAGGTTATGCTGAGGCACACGAAAAGATTGATTTATGCCAATGCAAAACTGTAGCAGAAACATGGAAAGGGCAGAGAAGCTTTACTGTTAATTCCTATAATATATTGTGTACATGCATAATGCATGACTCATTTTTCTGTACATTGAAAGTCAGATATCAACAAGAACTAAGCTATAGTTTACCTTCATGTTTATCTGACCACTACTACTAATTGAATGTAGAAGTCAATGTTAGAATATAAAAAAACTTTTTGTATGCACAGTGCAGGCTGCATTATTGTTAAGGGTACTCTGCTGCTGCTGTTTTTTTTGCCATTATGACGATGATTGCAATTGCAACAATCACTACTCACTACTCACTACCTGCATTATTTACGACTAGCGGCCGGCTATATCTGAACGGTACATTATTATGTCATCGTACGAGGAAGCATCCCACACAAATACAGAAGCCATTGCTGCTACCCTCACCACCATCTCGTTTTACCCTGGATGATTTTCAGTGTAATAATGATGGAGATCTATTACGCTATAGGGGCTGCTGCTCTAAACATCTTGGTATGTTTATTATCATGTAACGCCTTCTCTCTGCACAAAGCTTTTGTTACCCACTGGAACATGATGTAGGTAGGCTACCTGTATTTTTAGCTGGGCGGTCTGGTTGCATCTATTTCTTAAACCAACTGGAACACTTGTCTTCAGTAAAAGAATACAAGCAATGGAAGAATTTCATACAAACTTACCCAGTGTCGATGTTAGCGAAATCAATGGAAAAGGTCAAAAATAATAACAGAATGTTGTTATTGATCTCCCTTCATTTACTGGCAAAGATACTAGCATGTAGAGTTTTATGTAACGTGACATTTGACATTACCTTGTGTTCCCTTGCACAAAACGCCCTCCGCGTGTTTCGTTATATTTTTTCCGTTTAGAAACTTGATACTTCAGTCTAAACTTTAACTAATGGGAATCTTATACTTTCGAAGAGCACGTTGCAGGAAATGCAAAAAATATTACACCATGCAGAGATAGCACTTTTAGAGAATAGTGTGTAGGAACAGTCGACATTTTTACTTTTGCTGCTGGAATCAAGTAAGTTGTCAAATGTCACTTACGAAACTTTATGCAGAGTGTAAACTTTATTTTAAAGCAACACAACCCTTGTATGATGAGTGTTCTTGATAAAAAACAGAAAAAGACAGTGCAGTGGCAAAAACAAAACCGCAATAAGAAGTTTCATAGCACGACGACGAACGAACGACTGACAATGACACACAACGTTGAACTCCTTCCAGTGCAATAATTTACAATTTGACTGGATTTAACAATGATTTACTAGAGAGGGATTGACCGAAAGATGTGGGAAATATAGCTTGTCAAAAAATGGCTTGTTAAAAAATGGCAGCAACAAGTCTTTTTAGATCCTAATATTTATTACATAAGAAGGAGACCTGCACGTCTGAGACAACCCTGTCGTTTGATTCACACCACAACGACGACAGTTAAGTAATTTACTGCATTACTCTCATAAAGATAATGATGATGACAGGTCAGTGATTTAGAACGAAAGTTGATGATGATGTATTACACGACAATAACAATGCCGTCCGTCACTCACTTTAATAAATTCATTCACTTGTTTTTTTTTTCAAGCCGAGAAGAATAAAAATACTTGAAATTTTTTCAAAAAATTGCACTAATAAACCAAGAGAAAAGAAAGAGAAAACTGGAAAATTGAAGAAACGTCTTTGGAGAGAAAAAAATATAATAATGAGATTAAACTTTTCTTTTTTTGTTTTTCATGAAAATCCACTGTGGTCGGTTTACTTCACTTTATGTGCTGTTCACGTCGATGCTGCTGACAAACAACAGCAGAAGAAACGATTCTTTCTTTCTCTTTCCCATACACTTTGCTAGAGAGCTTGCTTGTATTACACTCTATCACTCGCACTCTGTTGCAGCAGCAGTAAACGAAACTGAGAAGGATGATAATGGCTTGGAAAATGGTAAAAGCATGAGAGATGTGCTGATGTGCTGTGATGGCTTATATGTTTGCTGCCGAGGCTTCTGCTGCTGCTTTCTGTCAGCAGTAGTGAAGGCTTGTGCAGTTTGTTCACATATTTCACATATCACTTGACTACTTCACCACATCAAATCATCTCTAGCTTTTTTTATGAATGCATCATCGTCCTCATCATATCGTCATCATCATGATGATCATAATATCTAGTACATGTGTTTTTAAAGGAGACAGAAAACACTCGCAATCAACAGCAGCAGCAGCCGAATTGAAAAGGATGTAAAGAGTAATATTTTGGTCTAACTGTGTAACAACTGCAAAATCTACTGCTGATAGTTTTTTTAGTATTTGCTTCTTCTACCGATGATGAGGACGATGATAAGGAAGGATGATGCAGTACAATGAATGGAGGAGTTATTGGCGTTGAGTCTGTCTCTACTAGTGAGTCGGTGCCGACGCCGCTGCTATAAATATGTCAGCTTTCTGCACGCACTCGGAACGATAATATGAGGACGGAAAGGAAAAAAACAAGAAATGTTTTCACGGTGATTTTTATCTGACAGAAAAAGGCGGATTAGTTCTCACCAAAATACATGCATATAAACAGTTTGTTTTGTTATAAAGATTGTTCTATTCTCTCATAAAAAGCTGTATGCAACATTGTATTGTTGTACAATTTTGATCATCTCTCTGATGATGCATGATTCTATCGCAAAAGGAAACGTAGTCGAGAGTGAAGTTTAAGCTGCAGATTTTGAAAATTTTGGCACGCAAACAGATCCAAAAAAAGACGGGGAGAACTGCTGGATTGTAATTTAAAATTGGCTTTCGCACTAACGATTTTATGGTTGGTTATTGCAGTCATACAAAAGGAGCTCAGCAAAATAATAATAAGAATGCTGACATTGTGTAGCTATACTAGTTTGATTTGATGATGATTAGAGCAATAAATAACCATTACATGCTTCGTTTGTGTGTGTGCAGAGAGAGAGAGAGAGAAACTACACTCTGTCTGTCTGGTGATTTTGCCCTCGGTACGTATCAAAATGAATTTGCCCGGAAGTTGTTGTAATATAGCCATAGTCGTCGTGGTGATGGTGGCATGGCTGTTATCATTATAATTTACAAATAGCAGACTTCCTTTTCTCGGCTCTTTTGTATAATAGCATTGTTGACTAAAACTCGGTTCGACTGCTGATTTTTTTTCGCTCTCTTTATGTAAGTAGTAATATCTAGTGGATATCTATCTGCTACAATATTAGCTGCTGCTACTACAAAATGCTAGTTTAATGACTCAAGAGAAGATGCAAAATGATGATCATTCTCAATAAACTTTGTTCACTGTGTACTTGTACCTTTTGTTTTGCTAATGCTCTAAACACTGTTTATTTTATGGAATGTAGATTCGCTTGGCGAAAGGATGGCAAGCTATCTTTAAAACATTGAATTAATAAGTACTGTACAGTAGAATAACCGTGTAAACTTTTCATCGCAATCAACTGTCAATAGCTAGATGTGTTGCATTTCTCAGTTTTACATCAGCCTTGTTACTACTTGTGTGGTGTCCACAGCAGTTTCACTTGTAGGATGGAAAAAAGAAAGCAGCCGCGAATTCGATTTCTTTTCTTTTCTTTTATAGAGCTCTTTACGAGGACAACACGTTGCTTAAGTATGTACGCGTGGCTGTCCTTGGGATATGAAAAGTAGTACTTGTACCATAGCTCCTACAGCTGCTACTGATATCAATGATGATGATGACAATTTGGAGATAGATAAGAAAAGGGAGAAGGGGAAAAAGCTTTCTGTGTGGCGTGGTGGCAACGGAAAAGAAAAATGAAGCCAAAATTTGTAGTGACATTTAAGAAAGATATCTTCGACTTCACCCTCTTCTTGAAAGTAAAAAAACAAGTAAATGTTGTTGAAACTGTATACCAGAAAAAAAATGATCTGGATTCTTCCAAGGTCTGAAAGTGACTGTCGATCTACTAGACTCGACTTGAATCCAACGTTTGGGTGTATTTTTTATGCTTACCACTCACAACATGAACAAATTGCATACGTCTCAATTCATCGGATGTGCTACTATTAAAATGGCTTGACTTCCTTCTAGAAACAACCACTTTTTCCGGCCAAAACGTTACAAAAACACATGTGCTCTTTAAGACGGGTTTTATGCGAAAGGCAGGATGGAGCAGGAATATGCATTCTTTTATTATTATTATTTTTCAATATGTATAATGGCTGGAAGTGGGAATAATCTAATGTAGTTAGGTATTTACTTATCTATTTTGTTTCTTTTATGCTTCACAACATATTGCTTATTATTATTGCATACTACTATTGCTTGGCTAGGTTGGAGTAAACAAGTGGGGGTTGTTTTTTTTATTGCACCAATCGACTGGAAATTGTCTGAAACGTACACATCCAGAATATTAGTTTGCTAGGTGNTAACACTGTACAACTCCAGCAGACAGGATAGTAAAGGAAAGTACATGAAATACAAGAGGAGCAGAAAATTAATATTACTTATACAGACAGATATTCTAATCCTCCTTGTCGGCATTGGCAGCACGGGTCCAAATTTCACTTTTGCTACCGCTCTCTCTCAAAAGAATCACTAGATGTAATAATAGCTAATACCCAAGGATGCTAATATTTACAGCTATTTTGACTGGAGTGAGTGCTGGATGAAGGCAAAAACAGTGTAGTGCGGACTAATTAATTAAATAGATGATTTTTTCTAGACCTCCGAGTGCAAACCTGCACGTACTTTCCAAGTTGCCTGCTTAACAAGTCTATTTTAAGTAGAGGAAGATCAATATTCAAACTTTCATATTGGTTTTAAGCCGTGCAAGTAGGTAAATGGAAAGGTAAATTGTATACTATGGACAGGTATACAATTTCCGGAACAGCTAAAAAGGAGAAAGTATGTGAGTGATAAGATTAAGATGGGAGTGGTGGTGGTGGTGGTGATGCCTGGTGAGTCATGCATCTTGAGATGGAGAAAGTCAATTTTTATACTTGTACGAGACGGGGCAATACGTTTTCAATTCTTAGCTGGTTTGTTGGGTGATTTTGTAATGCATAATGAATGTATCGGCTGTGTGTGTTCCGTATTTCATGTTTGCGCAGTGACCACAATCAGCCAAGTATTAGCAGTAGTAGTGGAAGCGAGCAGATGAACCAGGGCACATGGCTCTTCAAAAAAATACGCAAACCAATATCAACTTTTACACCTTTTTCTGTTCCGTTTTCAGGATGCACCATATTATTTCACTTCGGCAAAAAAAACTGTGCGGCAAAGAATGAGAACACCGCTACTACTAAGTGCATATAGAATTAAACAGAGAAAGCAGTAAGGCTACTAGAAAAAAAAGCTTGATTTCTACCATTAAAAACAACAACATGGCCAAGTGTATTATGTTGAGTAAACAAAAAATTAACATAAATTATACCTTTTAGAATGGAAATGGCAATAACATCAGGCACACGCTTGCTCGCCGACACGCTTCAATTCAATTAATTTCCTCTGAATTCAGATGGCAACTCACCTTGTCTCCAACAATGTAGAAGCTTGTCATAACATTTACAGTAAACAATAATGGTGTTGACACGGAACAAGATTTTTCAGATAAATGTTTTCCCACCAGCAAATAAAAGCAATTGTGCATCCTGTCTGACATGCAATTTAATTCATGTGACGTGAGTTATTTTTCGTTGGGTGAATAAGCAGGTGCGACAAAGCAGTGTTTTGACCCAGTTGAAATAGCAGCTTAAATATATATCCTTCTCTTCTCATTTTTGTTGTTTGTTTGAATTTCCCAACATTTCATGCCATATAAGGTATCCCCGTATGTCCATGTACGCTTGTTTTTCTCTTCTCTACCTTTTCTCTTTCACATTTTCACTGTTATTTTCCTTTAATCGGAAACGATTAAAGAAACACAGGTAATATATAAGTGGGGTTCATGCTGTCACATCAGCTCTCGTAGAATGATTCAAAATGGTATTTTTAACCATGAATGTTTGTGTTCTGGTTTACCCTCTTGTTGGATCATCTCAGCATCACATGAAAACTGTGAACTCTAAATTTAGCAGTGAAGGATAAAAGACCCACGAGTGCAAACAAATAAAATTCTCCAGCGGGGTATCACATAGCAATAATAGAACAAGGAGGGAGTCCTGCTCTTCTTTCAAGTACCATTTTCCGGTTGACCTCAGGCATACCTCTATTATTTAAAATATACCCTTGCACTTCATTGATTGTGTGGGTGAGCCACCTCCGCATTCGCTTCCGCTTTTCTTTGTACTTTCATACCTTTTAAAAATGAGCCTGAGTAAATTAAATTTGTGAACAAAGAGTACAGAGAAGAGCTGCAACGGCACACCTGCAGAGACGGGGAGGTGAAACACATCAGCAACGTGCTCTGCTCTGTCTAAACATAACAAAAGGAGATATCTTTCCCGAGGGCAAAGAATTAATTTAATGCTATAAATTACTTGTCAATATATTGCCACCCAGTACCAACTTCGGACCTTGCTTCTAGGGAAAGTTTCCATAATAACATTTCGGGTGTTAGCACGCCTGAAATAGGTACTTATATTTGTTGGGTGACAAACGTAAAAACAGAAGCAGCAGTTCTCAAACTCGTTGATAATAATGTGGTTTTGTGTTATGTAGTTGGAAAATACTTTTTAGTGAATAACCAACTTTCATCAACTTTGACAAGTTCAAACAACCGCACTGGGTTACTGAGTTGGTAATTAACGAGCAAATTTTTCTCGACGCCGTTAGACTAACCAGGAGAGAGAGAGATGGGAATATGGGAAAAATAGAAATCAGCTCATCCAGTTTTTCAATGGATATACACAAGTTACATTGAAACGGAAGAAGGAATAAGGGAAGCTTGATGAAAAATTTAAAATTTCTCCTAGTTGGCATTTGCAGGTAACGTGGAGTTGATGGGTGAAAATACCATAATCGATTTGGAAGGAAGTAAAAATAAATACTACCAACCAAGCTCACACAGTTGTCCTGTTCGCTCACATCACATATCTTTAACGACCAACCAAGTAAAATAACACCGGAAATTACCTGGAAATTAGTCATCAAACTGCAAAGAGGACTACAGGTCTTGTGCCCTGCACGACACGTACACATTCATTACCTACGAATCACGGAAAATACAAACACCTACAATNCAACCAAGTAAAATAACACCGGAAATTACCTGGAAATTAGTCATCAAACTGCAAAGAGGACTACAGGTCTTGTGCCCTGCACGACACGTACACATTCATTACCTACGAATCACGGAAAATACAAACACCTACAATGTTTAGAATGGTTTGAATTTGAGTAGTAGTTAACCAGTACAACTGTTTATGAAGTGATGCTATTACTTTGTCAATTCATGATAGTTACTGCATTCACGGTTAATTTTGGTAAGGAAAGGTAAGTAATTTGAATATTAAGCAGGTCGAAATTTTCATTACCTACAATGTTTAGAATGGTTTGAATTTGAGTAGTAGTTAACCAGTACAACTGTTTATGAAGTGATGCTATTACTTTGTCAATGCATGATAGTTACTGCATTCACGGTTAATTTTGGTAAGGAAAGGTAAGTAATTTGAATATTTAGAAGGTCGAAATTTTCATTCTTGATGAAAATTCACTACGTGCAATTTTTCATCTTAGTTAAGAATTTTTTCTTCCAACTCACAAGTTTTACGGGAGTAAAGTGCGAAGTATGAATTCTTCAAAACATTTAAACCTTTGAAAGATTTGGTTTACTCCAGAAATAACTTTTTTTACTTATTGCGCAATATTTAAGAGAGAGAGAGAGTGCAAACACATAATGCTGAGTTTACTTTCTTATTGTCTTGTGTTGTATCAACATTCGCTAATGTTCTGTTTATAATTTTTGTTCGTTGTTTTTAATCATAGTTGCTCAAAGTGTACCAATTATGTTCATTTTCGAATTTTCGTATTGTAAGCATTATGCTATATACATATGCAAAGTAAGTATTTAGTAACAATTCTTTGCAAGTGGTAGTAAAAATGAGAACAAACACTTAACAATTCTTTCCTGTCTTTGGAATAATTTGCTTCGTTGTAGGATGCAATTCAATTGACGTAAAATAAAATGTTATATTATTATTATTTTGTGCAAAACAAAACAATTATAGTTTGTACAAGCAACTTTTTGTTTTGTAATTATATTGGTAGATCAAAATTCATAACAAA
>JAANSP010003358.1:0-11424 GCA_036850745.1 Homidia socia
TGGGCTTATAAATATGAAGTTTGCTGATCACGTTGAGAGCACATACGCTATTCAAAAGCAAAAATTGTAGAAATGGCGGCCTGTTCAAAATGTGTTAACTTAAGAAAAACATGTTTGGTAGTACTAGGAAGCAAATATTTTTCTACAAAGTAGAAACCATAGAAAGGCAACAACCGCAAGCACCAATTAGCTTCATTCTTATGAACAAGTTTTGTAGAGTATGGTGAAGGCGGAAGTTTGGAAGCGAACGCCAAGAGACATTTATAGCTTGTTCACTTTTTTTCTAACGAATAACTTAACTGTTTACAGAGTGATGTTTTTTACATCAAGTGCTAAATGCTGAACATGAGGCATGCTAAAAGTTCTGAACCTTGCGACAGTAGATAAAAGGAAAATTTCTGCACCGATTTAAAAAGTAAAGAGAGAAACTGACAAATCATTTTACTTTGTCACAGTAGCAGAGTTTTTAGGTCTTGAAACATTCTCGCACCTATTGAAAATCAGGTAGGATTATACTTATTGGGTTTTTGGGGTGTTGACGCATAAAAGAATTCTTATGCGTCAACACCCATGTTGACGCATGAGCCTTATGCTTCAACACCCATGTTGACGCATGAGCCTTATGCTTCAACACCCATGTTGACGCATTACAGCTTTCTTATGCGTCAACACCCTTGTTTACGCGTAAGATGGGCATTGGGGCTGTCTAAACTCTCATGCTATACAAAATGCTGATTGTTGTTTTTCGTAAATTACACATAAAAACTAAACCATTTTAACCGTTTTAAGGACAAGAGCCAAAAGGCCTGTTATTATAGGTCACCAAATTTTAAGAAGAACAATCAACATTTTGTATGACATGAGAGTTTAGACAGCCCCAATGCCCATCAAGGGTGTTGACGCATAAGAATTTTTTTATGCGTCAACATCCCAAAAACCCAATAAGTATAATCCTACCGAAAATCAATAGCAACCTTAATAGTTTAAGCTGTAAATTCGTTACTGAACCATTTTGAGTAGTAATTTATTGAAAGTTATATGCATAATCTTGCTAAAAGCATATCTAGTGTAAGTTACAAAACAAGTTCATTCATAACTTTTCGCAAAAAGACAGCTAACTAACCAATTAACACAACCAGCAAAATGAATTCAACCGTTGGCCAGGAATCACTAGTTGAGATCGAATCGTTTCCAGCAATTACCGAAGAATTGTTTCAATTCAATGGCCTCTGTGCCAATGAATCCATGTTCAATGTCACCTTCAGATCCCTCTATTGTCGTGACAACTATTCACGTTACGAAATATTAATTATAAGTGTAAGCTGTTAATCATTAATTTTACCATTAATTTTTAAACTAACCAATTTATAATATTCCAGGAATTTTTGAAATTCTATAATGTGCTGAAATACATTTTTAAACTAATCAGTTAGATATTTCCTTTATCCAGGTGCTCACCGACAACCGTGAATCAAAGCGCAGAGTCAGAAACATTGTACTCGTTCTCTTTGGAATTATTTTCGTGCTGGGTCTTATTGGAAATGCACTGGTTGTGCTGGTAGTAGTATCCAACAGACAAATGCGCAATACGACCAACATCCTCATTGCCAATCTGGCCATGGCTGATCTCCTCTTTATAATCTTTACTGTACCGTTCACCGCCGCCGACCATGTGATGCGCTACTGGCCCTTTGGTGAAATATGGTGCAAAATGGTCAAGTATCTGATCAATGTCTCCATATATGTTAGTGTGTACACGTTAGTCCTCATGAGTCTGGACAGGTTTCTGGCGGTGGTCTATCCTGTCTCGGCCATTTCTATACGAACAAAGAGGAACATTTACTGGGCTATTGCCATTACCTGGGCTTTTATACTGGGCTTATGCATTCCCTCCTTTTTTACTTACGGACTAATATACTCCACGTATTGAGAAAATGCCATCTATTTTAGTAGTATTATATGAAAAAATAAAATGATAAAAATAATGTTTTTTATTTTATTTTTTTCCTCAAGAAATGCATACGAAGAGCAAGTTTCCTGTACCTTTAAACAAGACTATGACCGCGTCGCATTTCAAATCGCTTTTATGCTCACATCTTACGTTATTCCTTTGGGTTCAATCTGTTTTTTATATTTTGGCATGCTGCTTCGTCTGTGGAGATCTGCATCCATAGAACGAACCTCTCAAAAATCTCTCCGCGGAAGAAAACGAGCCACTCGTATGGTTGTTGTGGTGGTAGTGGTATTTGCAGGTGAGATGTATGATTGATTTTTAAAAATATAAATGTCGATTAGTAACTAAACAAAGAGTAATTATTAATGAGCTGAATCTTTTATTAAGTTATGCTTTTAGTTCATCTGTTCGTCTGTCTGCCACAGTAAATCTCAAATTCCCAAGATAACGCAAATATTTTATTCACAGATAAAATCAATTTCAATAATTTCCCCAGATAACTTATTCATACGAATGCATTTGCTAACTCAGTTCCGGATTTTCTATCAATATTTTACATACCTGGTTTTGTATTCTCAGTTTGCTGGCTTCCCATTCAAACCGTTCTTCTCCTCAAAAGTCTTCACCTGTACGAAATCAACAACTTCTCTCTTGCCATTGCTATCATAGCGCATGTTCTTTGCTATGCAAATTCCTGTGTGAATCCAATTCTCTACGCCTTTACATCTGAGAACTTTCGGAAGGCTTTCGTAAGGCAATCTAACATACACTGCTGCTGCCCACCAGATCTCTAGCAAATGTAAATTCTCGTTGAGGAAACAACAGCTTGAAAATTTAAAGATGAATAAAACTTGAGAACTGATTGGTTGATTATTGATTGTTTGATGTCATTGATTTTGATTGATTTTTTGAAATCTCATTGTCCCAATATTTACCGGCTAATCCAATAATTTTTTGTCAGAATTTAAGAACGATATTCATTGGTGCAGCATTTAACTTGAAACAGTTACTAGAAAAAAAAACGTTGTTCTCTCTTAGTCTCTGTCTGGAAGTGAGCTGAGTGAAGTAAGCATATAAACTGATGTTCCAAAATTATAGCCCTGGATATATAAAGAGAATGCATACATTTGAAAGCTAGTNGAAAAAAAAACGTTGTTCTCTCTTAGTCTCTGTCTGGAAGTGAGCTGAGTGAAGTAAGCATATAAACTGATGTTCCAAAATTATAGCCCTGGATATATAAAGAGAATGCATACATTTGAAAGCTAGTCGATTATACATATTTTTTTCACTTATTGTCAGCAAATTGCAAAGATTTTCTGTATTCTCCCAACATTTGTTACAGAACTTGATCATGTCTAAATGCAAAATTATTTTATTATTATTTTATGCTCAGTAGTATTAATATTTTCTGAAAATTTCTACGGGGTTTTGAAAAACCAAATCCGATACAAACATATACATTTGTTGTCCTTTTCGTACTGTCAAGTAGAAATTAAACAAAAAGGACGTTTATGGGCCATTTTACATTATACCACAAAGTTATTCACTTCAAAGCCGTGCTCAGGGAGGGACATGAGAGGCTCTTGTATTGTAACTAACTATTGAGACTAAACATTATGTAAATATTTTTTTTTAATTTAAGTCATCCCTTCTACTTCAATTTTTTCTGTTCATATTCCAGATTCATTTTAAAATTTCGAAATAAATCAGGTCAACGGTTTTTCAAAATCACAGATAACACAAAATTGTGATCAGTGATCATGTATGCTGAATTTTCACCTTTTTGATACTTAATTCCAGTTCAAAATTTATTACTGCTTTCAATTACTTGATTAATAAGTTACTGCAGAAAAAAAATGATGAGTGTAGTCGTTTCAATAATACCAATACCAATATAGTAGTTTGGTATGATGAAAAAATGCACAGACACGAAAGGAAGTGCCACCGCAGTTGTCCTGCTGTGTAACACAACTTGTCTGACTAAATGGTTGCCACGGTACAGCGGATGTTGGTTTAATCCAGCTTTGATGTCATTCATGTAATGAAAATCATTCATAACTGACCCAATACACTGTGTAAAATAACATCAAAGTCGTTATCCATTTAAGAAAAGATAAATATTGCATGCCTTCAATAAAAATTGGTCAAACACATCAAAAGGGTTATCATGTTCAAAATTCACCTTTTTGAGATCCATTATGTAAGTCAATTTGCTTTCTTGTGCGTCAAGAATTGGCTGACAAGTGTACTGATATTTCATTACAAAGTCACAGCCAAAACAAAGTAAATAAAAAGAGCATTTATTATTGAGCAGAAAAATAAAATAACAATTTTGCTTCGTCGCAGTAATTTTCCGCTTCCGCCAGAAAAAGCAAAAGGGGTAATATCCTTGTGGCAACTCGTGTGGTAAGGCTGAAATATGAAAACACGTTTGTTAATAAAACCATCGAATTAATACTCAAAACAACAACAGTAAATTAATTGTGGTTAATTAGTCTATCTGAAAGATTGAAAGCTGCAGGATGGACAAAAAAATATTAAAATCCGGTCAATGAATCATTGATAACAACAGAAAAACATATTTCCCAGCTTTTGCTGGGAACACCAGCTGAGGGAAAATAATATTTTTTTTGCAATTCTTAACCAATCTTCCGCATTCAACTTTTCATGAATTTACTATATCATTTCTAAAAATCTTACCTCCAGAAAACAAAAAAGCGTTGTAGAATTTTTACGTTGGCGCATGTTCTAAGGATACAAAATCGAAATGAGAGCTAGGAGCTTCAGAAACATCTCCAAGTTTAATCTAATTATCTATTTTATATATCTTTCAGTCAACCTGTGTACCACTTTCCGATTTGACAGGGATTACTTTGGTGTAAGCGTTTTGCCGTACGTAAAAGATTTGAGTGATGGAGTTCCACAGAACAATCATTACACATACGACAACGTTAAAACCATGTTAACTGTGGTATCAAAAAAGTTTACAAGAATTCTTGTGAAGGACACATTCCACTTTTACGGTATTAAATATTATCCCCGAAATCGTTTCATTTATTTTTTTAATTTGAAATAAATGATTTTTATAAGTTCAATAATAGGTGGGTACATTCAGAACCACACATACCATCACGGTAGTTACGCAAGTCTCTATGCGGGAGAAATAGCTGCAAAAATAAACAGACAAAATGGCAACAAAACTTTGATCGTTTTATATCAAGTACGCGAGTTTAGCACTGCGGACAAGTCAAAAACCGAGATACTTCTCGCATTGGAGGCTGCTGAGAGGGCAAACAGGATTTTTGAGGGAACCGTGGAAGGAATATGCTTTGGTAGGATGAAAGATATGCAGAGGACCTTGGACCATTTTCAGTCTTTTAGAAGAAGAGCGAGTGATATCGGCATTAAATTGGGAACGGATCTGAATTGCTTGGATTATTTTTCCAAAGGAAATAAAACCCTGCAGAACATTCTGCAGCAGATTACCAACAAGTCAGACTTTATTTCTTGCTGGGGAAAATACCACCGGCAATCGATTGGTCCGGAAAATAGTTGGGAACACGTTGAAAAAGATCTCATGGCTTTTCAGCACACCATCAAAAAAATCAACCCTAAAACAGAAGTAGTAGCAAATAGCGTGTGGTCCAGCTCTGGACTACGGGAATGGGAAACTGTTGACAACCTCAGAGTGTACTGGGAAACAGCTAGTGAATGGGCGTCGAAAAACAAGTATCAAATTTACATGTTTGAAGCGTTTGATAATCCAGGAAGGAAACCGCCTAATGATGCGCATTTGGGATGGTGGAAGTTGACATCAAATGAACAAATAAATTTGGTTGATGGATATCAAGAGAAAATATCGGGTATTTTATCAAGTTTTAATGCATTTGTTAAATTTAAAAAATACTACAAGATGAGCGCTGACTAAAGTCGTTTATTTTCGTTAGAATTGAATATATCAACGACTACACCAACCTTTCGTGATGATGAGAATGGCACACCTCTTACCAAGAGCAATGAGATAACCACAATATTGGCCGGGATTGGAGGCGCTTCCACAGTTGTGCTCTTGATAGTTCTATCTGCTCTACTAGTCTTCCGAAGAAGGGAGGAGACCGACATGGAGAAACTTGGGGAAAAGGACATTCGGGACTTTTTGTTGGGTGCTGTGATGGTAAACCAAGCTGTTCTGCGAAGGAAGAGCTTCCGCCGCTGAAAATGCGATGAATGTTCCTTACGACAGTTCACTGGAAATTTCAAAAGACAAACTGAAAATTGGTAAGGAAGTAAATGTAGTTAATTTTTTAAAGAGTCATAAAAATATTATAAATATTATTTATATTTCGGTAGACCCCAACCAACTGCTTGGCAGTGGTCAATTTGGATTTGTGTTCAAGGGCGTCATTGAAGTGGATGAAGATGAAGAGATACAAGTTGCAGTGAAGGTAGCAAAGGAAAATTGTCATGCGATTGGTTTGAAGGGCTTACTATCGGAAATAAAAATAATGACATTTTTGGGAAAGCACGAAAATATTGTCGAGTTGAAAGGGGCTTACACAGCCGAACTGATACATGGTCACCTCTCCGTTGCAACAGAACTTTGTAGTCATGGCTCATTGGAGTCTTTTCTCCGAAATAATATGTCAAGTGAAAGAGGAGGCAATATCACTTCAAAATGTGACACGTAAGTAAATTTTTTGTCAAAATATTTTTCTCGTGTCTTCATATACTTTATGTCAGAGTTTTTTTATAACCTCAAGTACAAACACATACGAAAATGCAAAAAGCCAGGACGCAGCTCAAATGGAGCTTGGAACATACGTAAACATTGCATTTCGAGACATGCTTCGTTGGGCCCATGAAATCGCCTGCGGTATGGAATATCTCGAGAGAAAGCAGGTAGTTCATGCAGATCTAGCCACAAGAAATGTATTACTGAGCGATAACAAA
Organism: Homidia socia; assembly: GCA_036850745.1. Classification (NCBI taxonomy): domain Eukaryota; kingdom Metazoa; phylum Arthropoda; class Collembola; order Entomobryomorpha; family Entomobryidae; genus Homidia; species Homidia socia. The sequence goes on from JAANSP010003358.1 coordinate 6,905, forward strand.
ACTGTGAAAATCTCTGATTTTGGACTCTCACGGCGCATGTACAATTACTTGAATTATGTAAAACAAAGTCAAGAGCCCCTTCCTTGGCGGTGGATGGCGATTGAGTCTCTAAAGAGAATGGAGTTTTCGTCAAAAAGTGATGTGTGGAGTTATGGAGTGACGCTTTGGGAAATCTTTTCAAAAGGTTCGCCTAGTCATCAATTTTAGTAGGAAACAAGCAAAATTTATCTGTAAGGTTATTTTTGCTTTTAGGTGATATTCCATATCCTGGAGTAACTTTCTCTCAGTCTTTTGTTGGTCGACTAGAAAATGGGTTACGACCAAACTGTCCAAAGTTTGCCTCTCCTGAAATGTGCGTGCTGTGTTAATACATTTTACTAAATTTGTGTATTTTTATAAGTACTTTGACGGTTTTTTAACGTTACTGTATCTTTTAGTTATAACACCATGTGCGACTGCTGGAGTTCTGAGCCAAAGGAGAGGTCTACCTTCCATGAGCTGGTTGAAATTGTCAATAATTTACTTCCACGAAATGGAAGGGGCGGTGATGATAATCTTGTCAACACAATAAGTATTTGATTGTGTGCTGAAAATAAATCGAATGTAATATAATAAAACGTTAGTAAATTTTGCTGCGAAAGTTTCGTCTTGTTAAAATTGTGTCTTATGTTTTTCAACATTAATAGTGCGTATCCCAAATCTGTTGAAACTAATTCAACACGTTTTCTTGCATATTAAAAAAATATAAATTTGGCTACATGTTTTTAAAATTGTCATACGAGCTTATTTTCCCTCACGCAAGTTTACTTTTCTGGAAAAAATACTGAGAAAATTTTAACTTGGTTTATTTTTTTCGTAATTTGAATGAGGAAGATATACTTATGTTATATGGTGCGCACGAACCAGTTAAGTAATTTGAAAGTAGAATTTCCTGACGTATTTAAAATGCTGCTATTTAATAGACATGCAGTAACATAGCCAATGGCATAATTGTCTTAGAAACCCAAATTATGCAGCCGTAAAATGAATTCTGAAAATTACATTTATTTGAAACACTATGTATCGCGTTATGGGTTGTTTTTTTAAGTATATGTACTTCTAATTTTTGAATCATCATATATTTATTTAAGCTGGAAACAAAGTGAAAAATTTGAGACTAGGCTTTATTCATGATTTACATTTGAGGAACTGGTAGAATCTGAATGCATATTTCAAAAATGTTGACAGTGCAAAATACGAGCATAGTGAGTGTTTATTACCTATTACCTATTCTCATTTTCAGAAATAAAAAAAACCAAACTTAAACAAATCAGAAGCATCATACATATAAAAAGTAACCCATTCCGCATTTATATTCTCGTTTTCATAAATAAAGAAAACCAAACTTAAACAAATAAAAAGCATCATAAAAATTAAAAGTAACCCATTCCGCATTTATTTTTGTCTCTTTCAAGGTTCAAAACTCCAAGTTGCGCATGAGTTTCTAAGAACAATATGTTATTAGCTGTCTTGACAAGCAAGATATTGCAACACAATGCTATATGAAGCAATATAGTATTTCATTTCGAATTAATCTTTGTTTTAATAAATCTATTTTTTCTAATCATATTTACAATAGGTATTTTCGCTTACAACACATCACGTACAGTTACATCATAACTTGTTTTTGTCATCAAAAGTATTTTTTATTTCCATCTATTGTACTTAAACTGTTGTAATTTTCAAATTGGCTGCCACACAAGCTCTGTGTACTGCAAAAATAGAATTGTAACGCACGCCATGATTTAAAGTATTGATACTGTAAAATATTTGTGCCTTCATAAAATACTGCGAATTTTCTTGTGATTTCGTTAATAATTTGAGCTGTTTGTGCATAACTACGTATCGACCAAAAAAACTTGTTCCTGCTTTCCCAGTTATACCAATCAAGATGAAAATTCACAATGTCGTGTTCGGAATAGTTTTTGTTGCTGCTGTGGTTTGCTTCCAGGATGTTCTAGCTCAAGGTGACGACGAGAATAAGCCAGACGCAGATGTGCCGCCGCCGCCGCCAGCGCCAGAGTCAGGCACAGCTCCAGTGCCTGGGTCCCCTGGTTCTCCTTCTGGCGTGCTAAAAAAATTGTTGCCAATACCGCCATGCATGTTATGTATGGATGAAGCTACTACTCATGTTTGTGCAACTTCCCCACAAGGGAGGAAGTATACATACAAAAATGATTGTTACGTCAAATGCTTAAGTAAGTAGCCTTGTTTGCACACACATTAATCCATTGCTTAAAACATGGAAATTCCTCCGGGCTATTTGATAAAAAAAACTTTAATTCTAATTCCGTAGATGTCAAAAAGGTCAAAGATGGTTGGTGTTAAAAGAGGCGTGAGGCAACCATCCTAGAATTATTTCATGGTGAATTTACGTATTTATAATTTAATCTTTTATCAAAACGCTAAAATGTACACGTATTATTGTATTATATTTCAACAAATAAAAAGTCAAAAAATTGAGGATTGATCAAGCTGAACTCAAGCATTTAGTAAACTAAGCCAAAATGAACGACTCGCATGATGACTTTGAAATTGGTTTTGTATGCACCTTAATAGTGAGAAAAGGCATTGATAGGAAAAAAAGTTACGTCATTTGGGTCTGAACTCTGAATAGCGACAGCCTTAGCCTTGAAAACGGGTGTATTATCACGGTGGAGGGGTAAAATTAGGTTTAGCAAAGCATAAACTCCGAATTTTAAATAATGTAATCGTATGCACTTTTGCACACTGCAAACCGGCCATTTACATTCTACATCAACTGTATTTGTTTCATATGAGTTTGAATTATGGATGACATGCTGCTTTTTTTTCATTATATTCGGCACGGACATTCCTTGGTAAAGCAAGTATGGATATTTAAGTATGGCGTGCCATTCGGTAATTTGTCTTGGTAATTATTGTCGTTTCACTGTGAAATGCCAGAATTTTTAAAATAAAACACCAGGACACTGAAATGACGCCGCAAAAAATGGTGCAAGAAATTGACTACACAGAAGTTTCTGCTATAAAAAACAAAATCACACTTAAACAGCTACTAAGAGAAGAAAATGATACACTTTCCCTTGCTTACAATGCAATGTCCAAAATTAATAAAAATTACGCTTCATTTTGCAAATTGAAAGTCTAATTGAAATTTTCGGCTGTAAAAAGGACTAATTTAAAAGAAACAGCTCTTGGTTTCCTTTTAACTAACATTTGAGAGCAACTGTGAATTAATTAACTGGCGGATAATTTACCGAAAAATTCACATAATTTAATTTTTGAAATTTTGCTCTGTACTCATTCTAGAAACTATAAATTTGCGCACTAGCAACCAAACTCATATTTACACAGTCTTCAACTATTCAAAACATTAAAATATGATGTTTTGGATTGCGTACACTTCAAAACTGCGTGATAGTTAAAATTATAACAGTTGGCATTTTTTTATTGTTATCAGGCAACTGCTGAAACCATACCCGCAACCACGGTTGAAAATCTGGGGGGTACAAAAGTTTTAAGCTGGCATACTAGGCATGACATAGGTACTGCGCCCTTAACTTTTTCTTTTCAAAAGCATACATATTTTAAAATCGATCTAAATATTTATTCCGGAAGCAGAAGACCAAGTTCAATCTAATTTTCTTGTACAAAATATACCTTGCGCGAGCGAAGCGAGCTGAAAATATGACATTTATAATTGAGAATCGTAGTTTTAAAGACTAATAAAAGTTCATCAAAATAAAACTAGAAGAATGTTAAGTCTTAAAATCAAACTACCGGAAAATTGGAGCTGTATAATGACGATATCATGATATTTAGAGAAAAAGTTGAGTCAGAATTGATAATAATCATGATTAGTTATCTTAATTAGCAATTCTTAGCTCATTCTGATGAGTTTTAATTTTGGCCCCATTTGAAAAGCATGTGACATTTTGACCCCCCCATTCCTGTGTATATGGACCAATGGGTCTGAAAATCAATAGCATCTTGGTCTAAGTGTCTGTGTACCAAATTGAAACTGGATTGGTGGATTGCAAGAGGAGTAATCGTGTTATTAGGTACACAGACAGACGGATAGACAAACATGTTCATACTATTGACTACCTGACTTCTTCCGGTAGTTAATAACAAGCTTCTGTTTTCCAAAATTTTAAGCATGACTTTCATTTTACGAAATAATTCAGACATATAAACCATGATAACATAGTAAATTGGCAAAAAGTATAATAAATCATATCTATTAGACAAATCGCGAGCGTGGCGAGCGAGATTTTTTTCAACTATTGTAAGGTATTTTAGTACATAAATGATTTTTTATCGAAGAAAGAATGAAATTTCTGGGGGGTACAAGTTTTGAAAGTGAGGGGTACGAGTTTTGAAAGTGGGGGGTACGAGTTTTGAAAGTGGGTGGTACGAGTTTTGAAAGCGGGTGGTACGAGTTTTGAAAGTGGGTGGTACGAGTTTTGAAAGTGGGTGGTACGAGTTTTGAAAGTGGG